>CAUYQG010041325.1:0-16049 GCA_963574415.1 Tarsius wallacei | reverse complement strand
TCCCGTCCCTGAAAGGTCCCAGCACCTTTGATCTCGGGACATGTTTAATTTCCCCTTTCAGACACTTAGCTGGTCAGAGTCACAGATAAGCGACATGTGCCGTGGCACAGAGCCACACTCAGAAGAGCCCCACAGTGGTTTCATGTTCTGTGGGAATGATCGATAACTTTATCTTTGAACTTGTGTTTTGTAAGTGAGGTCCATTAGGACAATGGAGCACAAGATGAGTCAGGGAAAGATGTCCCGTGTATGTCCCCTGCCATTCCATGCAGCATATACAATGTACCATGCACATAGAATTCCCTGTGGACCCCCATGTCGGGAGACATGCAAGAGCCAATGTGAGGACAAGGCAAGTGTGTTATGTTTACATCTGAATGAGTTGAGTGCTGACAACCCCAAAGGGCCACACTTTCCTATAGAACCTGAAATTGCTTCCCATGCAGAAAGACAACGGTGTCTTAAGAAACAGAAAGGAACCGTATCCTATTTTTTATTTGTGTTGCTTCTTTATATTAGCCCCCAATTATGCTGACAATTTTATGACATAGAATAAAAAAGAAAGGTCCATCATAATTCTTCCTTTTTTTTTTTTTTTGTTTTAAAAAAACTTTTATCATGTAAATTAAGAATAAACTTATCACCAGGTATAATTCCTTAATACTTACATATCTTATACATCTACACAAACAAATTTGCCAGTTTGTTGTTGTTTAGATGTAACTAATCACCAATGTTTTTGTATTTTGCTATCCAAAATCCTAATGAGGAGCATGGTTGCTCACTGAAGAATTATCACATTAAACAGATAGGGGCCACTATACTTTCAAGGCTTTATTTGCTGGTTCAAGGTCATCAGACTGCATACATCACCAAACTCTGAGAAGTGAACAATCAAAGTAAAATCACAAAATGTTAGAACTGTTTGAAGTTATTAAAGCAACTTCCAACAACATTTCCATGGTCCCTAGTTTGAGAAACCCCATTAAGGAAAAAGCAAGACTGTGGAGTCGAGAAATAGGAGGTGCTAACACTGGGAGGTTAACTCTGTAAAAGCCTCACGTTCTTCATCCTTTCATAATGCCACTTAACTGTGAGAGTTCAATAGAAAAATAAAATAAAATGTGAGAGTAAAATAAAATGCATATACTTTGCATATATGTGGTAGCTGCTGATATGAATTCTAGTAATAGGAATAAAGGTCTGTTAAGCAAATATTCTCTATGCTTTAATTATGAAGTCTAGTAACAGGAATGAAAGTCTGTTAAGCAACTAAGATCAAGTGTAGTTCTTCCTTTCAATCCTTCTTTACTAAAGGAAGTCCAAAGTCAAGAATGTTAGTGGAACATGCGTATATAAAGAAATGCCATGACAATAGTCAAGTTCATTTCATGTAACATTTCCATGGTTCTGATTTAAAAAAAAACAACACATATGCATGTACAAGCTATGAAACATGAATTGTGTAATTTCTGTGATTCCATGTATGAGTTAAGTACACTTATATTTGTATTTAAAACTGGTATTACACAACTTAAGGATGGACGGTACAATTCCTGCTAATAATTTAAGATTTTTGTTTTTATTTACTTAGAATGATATTAAATAGCAAATAAAAATACTATAAAAAGGTAAGAGAGAAACATAGAATAAAGGGAAAAGATTTATATTTCACTACCTTTAATGGAATTTCCTTGTGTTTTTATTTTTTTATTTTTTATTTTTAGAGACAAGATCTTACTCTGTCACCCAGGCTGGAGTAGAGTGGCAGAATCATAGCTCACTGAACTCCTGGACTCAAGCAATCCTTCTGCTTCAGCCTCCCAAAGTGCTACTGTGCCTGCCCTGTCCCCCCATCCCTATTTTCTGAAAAAGGGCCTTTGTTTTAAATTTTCTCTGGGCCCCACAAATTATGTAGCCAGCCATGCAGCAGAGGGAAAAAAATCAAAGCTTCTTTCCCAGGGATCTAGTGAGGGGCAGCAAAAACAAATGTGTGACTAAATAACATACAATATAATGTTGGCAAACAGTGTTGTACAGAAAACTAAGGATGGCTAGAGCAAGTCAGAGGATCTGGGAATTATACAATGTAAACTTTAGCGATGGGGAAGAATTTGGGAGTTTAGGGGTTTGTGCATAAGATCAAAAAGATCTGCTTTATGTTTCAGAAAACCGTTCCTTTGGCTGCTGTTTATAGAATAGCCTCAAAGGAGGCAGAAGACCACTTAAAGCTCTGGAAAGGTCAGGGTCCGGGCTGGAGAAGCTCACCCTTGGTGTGCACAGGAGGCTCCAGGACGGTGGGGTCTGCTACTGTGGGGAGACCGTCCAAGAAGCAGGTATGGATTGAGGCTGGTTACTTTATTTATTTATTTTTTTGAAAGCAGGATTTATTGAGAGGACAGAAAAGCTCCCACAGTGGGAGGGGACCCTAAGGAGTTGCCCTGAGGCAGGTTATTTTAGTAAGGGTTAGACAAAGATAGATATGTTTCTTGTAGGTAGTTTTAAAATAGGGTGAGCATTCAGACATTTTTTCCTTACTGACATGCCAGACCTGACCACCCTGAGGGCTGGAATGTGGACTTACCAGTACAACCACCCTTTCAGTTCATGGTTAGCATAATACTCATTGTAAACCTCCTCAGGTCCCCTCCCTCTGTGGGAGCTTTCCTGTCCTCTGAATAAATCCTGCTTTCTCAAAAAAAAGAAAAAAAAAGAGGTTTGCCAAGTTTTCTGTTAAAAGGAAATGTCCAGTCAGGAAAGCCCATCAAAGATGGAGAAATGGTAATCAGTCCACCTTTTAGCTCATGGTTAGCACAATAATCATTGTAAAAGTCTATCAAGTTCCCCTTCAAAGGCAAAGTCCAGGAAAAGTCCAGGCCCCTTAGCTCATCAAAGAAGAGAGACAGTAATCGAACTCAGATATCTGCAGCCCTCCTTTTAGCAGTAATAATCACTGTATAGGTATATCAAGCCTCTTTTCAAAGCCAAATGCACATTCTATCTCTCAAGACGCTAATGCCCAGCAGGAATGTCTCCTTCTTTCTCTCTAAAAAATTCTGTCTTAAAACTAAACTTGGATCTGCTCTGAAATTCTTTTCTGAGTGGTGGGTCAAAGAACCCAAGGAGCGTCATGCCACGACTGGCAACATGGAGGACAATCCAACCTTAGATTTTGAGCCTTCTAGCTTGCTCCCTCAAAGTGGAAATGTCCAAAAGACAGGTGAATATGCAAGTTTGAACTCAGGAACGTTTCATGAACATCTCTATGCAGAGCATTTTGCCGAGCCCTAGGGACACTGCCTTGTCCAGAGAGTCAAGTTGCTGCAGGCTCCAATGTGCTCCAAAGAACTTTCATTATTTAAAAATGTATGATCGGCCGGGCTTGGTGGCTTAGCCTGTAATCCCAGCACTTTGAGAGGCCGAGGCAAGTGGATTGCCTGAGCCCGCGGGTTCGAGACCAGCCTGGGCAACTTGGCGAGACCTCGTCTCTACAATAAATTAAAAAAATTAGCCGGGTGTAGTAGCACGCGCCTGTAGTTCCGGCTACTTGGAAGGCTGAGGCGGAAGGATTGCCGGAGTCCAGCAGGTCAACGCTGGGGTGGCCGTGAGTGTGCCACTGCACTCCAGCCCTGGGCGACAGAGTAAGACTCCAACTCAAAAAACAACAACAGCAACAAAAATGTATGATCGTCGCTGTTATTTGTTTTCTATGAACTGGCTATCTTCATGAAGATCTCTCACTTATGCCGCAAAGCCCTCTTTCCCCGGGCGGCCAAGCGCTGTGAAACCGGTTTGAAGCAAAGCCGGATAGGTCCTCCAGGGCACCAAGAGGGCGGGCCAGACAGGCCGCACCCCCAACCCCGGCCCGGCAGCAGTGGCGACTGACGACGCCCCGGAACTGACGGCGCGCTTGTGTTTGGACGCTCCGCGGCGGCTGCGGCTTTGAACGTCATCGCGGGCGCGACGCCCCGAGGGACGGTCTGGGGTCCGGGGCGGTGTGGCGGCGAGACCGGCCGGGAAGATGCCAGTGGCGGTGATGGCGGAAAGTGCCTTCAGTTTCAAAAAGTTGCTGGATCAGTGCGAGAACCAGGAACTCGAGGTAGCCATTTGCGACGCCCTGGGAGAAACGGCGGGGTCGGCTCTTCTGCGGCACCGGTTTCCAGGGTAACGGAGCCTGGGGCCCGCGGTGCTCTGGGCGCGCACCAGGCGGGCGCGGGAGGCGGGCGCGTGGAGCCCGGGACGCTGCGGCCTGCTCCAGCTGGGCCGAGTCTCCCCGAACTCGCAAGCAGCTTTTTGTTATTTGTCTTCAGCGTGCGAACCCTAAAACCTATGCATCTTTGCTCTAGCAGCCGCAGATATGCTCATGTTAATGAGTCTAGACAGCGTTCCTTCCTATTGGCAGGGTTGGAGGGGACCGTAATGTGGATTTTATTAAAGACCTGTGTGCAGGCACACAGCCGTACACACACACACACACACACACACACACACACACCAAGAAACTCACAAAGCCCTTAGTCTCATAATGTTACACAGCCGTACACACACACACACACCAAGAAACTCACAAAGCCCTCAGTCTCATAATGTTACGAAGCAAGCTTGCTATTTTGTTTCTTATAAGACAAAGTTATATTTTGTAGCTGTTGAAGTTAAGATTTTTTTTTTTAGAAAGTCACTTAAAAGACATAACATTAGTATAGACAACGGCCAGAAGCATTAGCTCACTAATAGACAGATGTTTTACCATTGAGTGAGGAGAGAAATGTCTTCGTAGCTCAGCTATGGTGATTTTCTTCCCCTTAGTAACTTACTTCGACATTTAGCAGGCTTGATGAGCAGAATCGGAATGGTTTAGGAAACTGTTGAAACTTTTTGTTTTTTGTAATAGTAAGATCATTTAAATGAAAATTTGAGAACCGGGAAAAGGAATCCATTTCAATGTATACATCCATGTAAATATATAAAGAAACGGAGGTGATGACAGATCTAAACGTAGTACTCTGGATTTTAGTGTTTTATGCTTTTTCTAAGTTGTTTCTATTCTGTAATAGGACTATAAAATAGGCTTGCTTTTTGATTAGCATTAATAAAATATTTTTAATGAAAATATGAGAATAAATGATTTGTGTGTGTGTGTGTGTCTCTTTTTTAAAATTTTTGGTCTTGTAGGCTCCTGGAGGAATTGCTACACCCCCAGTGTATGGTCAGCTTCTAGCTTTGTATTTGCTCCATAATGACATGTAAGTATCTTTAACCTAAAGTCAAGAGCAACCACTTCCTCAAGGTTATATGGAACTTATATAGCATTGAAGTAGAACCACTACAACATAGGCACAATGAGTTATATATTTTATTATAATACCTATTATATCCATTTTCTATTGAATCATAGCTTTAATAAATTATGCTTAGTCTGTTATTTTAGGACACATTTGTTTTACACATACCCTCTAGAAAACATTTCGGCTTATTATGAGATACTACTGCATTGACCTTTTTCCTTTTCTTCTTTTTTTAAAACTTTCTCGTAACTTCTGCCTACTTAGCTTCATATGTAATCTGTAGACCTAAAGAAGCTGAAAGGGAAGATCGAGAGTCAAGAGGAATTCATTACCAACGTATTTTAGATTTCTTGGAAGTTCTTTGTTTAACTATTTCAAATTCACATTCATTAGGAAAAGTCAGAAAACGTAGTTACACGGAAGGAGTCTTCTATAGTTCTATAACCTATTGATGATTCCTGATAAAACTTTGTTCAAAATTCTCCCGAAACTTTTCTTTCATCTCTTTTTAAAAACTAAACTGAGATTTTTATTACACATACATAAATTATGTTTCATTTTTATAATCCCATCATCATGTTTATTAATAATTCAAGCTTCTAAACCTTTGAAGTTTCAGAGGCTCTGTACCCCCAGGTAGGAGGGGTTATAATTAGGAGAAAAGTGTTGTGTGTCATATGTATTGTTAGGGAATGTGAGAGCCTTGAAAGTACCTTCACTTGTTTATTTTTATGTCTGAATAAATCATTTGGGCAGTTCTATATAAGTCTGTATTTTTACTGTGCTGTTGCCTTAATTTAGGATATGGATCATTTGTTTTTAAAAATTCACTAGAAATGGCAAAATATGATTTTAATACAAATATTTCACGTCTTTTTATCTGAAAAACAACTCATTTCCCCAGAACAAATTTACATGAAACTAAATTTTATTCTGTATTATATAGAATATTTTATACTTCTCTGTGTTTGCCTTGGGACCTAGTAATTTTAAACATTTACTGAAATGTTTTTAATTGATTATTTTTCTTTGTGGTGGTGTAAATTAGGAATAATGCAAGATATCTTTGGAAAAGAATTCCACCTGCTATAAAATCTGTAAGTATTTTAATACATTTTACTACATTAATATAGTAATGACACTCATTCGCTTAAATGTTGCTGCTTTTTTTCCCATGTCCCAGAAACAATCATTAAACTGGCATTAGGGTTGAAGAATAGATCTTCAGCTTCGTCTAATCAGAAATTTGAAAAATTCTGGGTTGGTAATCTGTGCCCAGCTCCTACTGCTCAGCTCTTTTTTGAGACATTTTTATAAGTGCAGTTTCACCAGTTAAGCACCTGAGCCAGCTTAAATGAAGGAAGGTGCTGGCGGCGGTGGTGATGGTGGTGGTGATGGTGATTTTCAACTGATTTATGCCATTTGCTATAGTGGTACTTATTTCGAAAATGGTATTTTTACTCTAAAAATGATTGTTCACAGCATTAAGATTACTTTTGCTAATTAGGATTTTAGACTTGCTATTTTAAATGGGAGATTAGGTGAAATAACCTGAGAGAAGTTTCTCCCAAAGTGAAATGAAGTAAACTTTTAATTTCAAATGATTTGCTGTAACTAACATGACTATGTTAGTAAATTTTTAAATATTCTCAGAATGTAACCATGAATTCACCTAAACTCTTGCTCATTGTTGATATTTAGCAGATCAGATTAGCATTTTTACTCTCTTACTTTTCCAGACATTCTGTTATGTAGGATTGGAATATTCCTCAGCTTCTTCGGTTAAATAAAGAATTATAAATTATACACAGTTTCATTGATATTAGTGATATCACTGTCTTGTCTTTAGAGAGGCTATGATAAATGACATCTTAGATTGACAGCCTCCATTGTTAACTATTTTGCTATTACTTTTGTCATCCGTGTGTGTGTGTAAGTTGTGTACACATTTTAAGAAAGAAAAACACTGTATTAAAATTATAATACTCAATAGGGTGAATGGATACAAGTCACGTTTGACTTCTGCAATGACAAGAGGTGCTCACAGTAGTTATCATCAGTGTCCAGACACTTGTGATTTTGGCTAACATCTCTTAAAATGTCTATACATTATTTTGACATCCCTGGTGTGTATGTGTTTGTTTTGAGACAGTGTGAGTGCAGTGGTGTGATCATAGTTAGCTCACTACAGCTTTAACATCCTAGTTAAAGCATGCACCACATTGGGCTAACCTTTTAATTTTTTGTAGAGACAGGGTCTTGCTATGTTGCCCAGGCTGGTCTGGAACTGGCTTCAAGCAATCCACCTGCCTCGGCCTCTCAAAGTGCTGTGATTACAGGTGTGAGCCATTACACCTGCCTCCTAAATGTATACATGTATACGTATGTGTGTGTGAAATGCAATACATCTTTAAAAACAACAATGCTTAAAATAATTAGTCTCAGGCTTATTACCTGCAGTATTTTTTTTTTTTTGAGTTTTTTTTTTTTTTTTGACTGAGTCTCACTCAGTCATCCAGGCTAGAGTGCAGTGGCATGCTCACAGCCACCCCGGCGTCGACCTGCTGGGCCCTGGCGATCCTTCCACCTCAGCCTTCCAAGTAGCCGAACTACAAGCACGCACTACTACCATGCACGGCTAATTTTCTTTTTTAATTTATTGTAGAGATGAGATCTCACCAAGTTGCACGGACTGGTCTCAAACCTGTGGGCTTAGGCAATCCACTCGCCTCAGCCTCCCAAAGTGCTGGGATTACAGGCTGAGCCACCAAGCCCAGCCTTCCTGCTGTATCTTTGAACTGCTTTCTTATGCTTTCATTTGCTAATGTAATAAAATTTTATTTCAAACTACAAATAAGTCTTATATTACTATGGTGTTTAATGTCTTTGATAGTGATTGGATGGGAAAAGCATCTCAAAAAAATTTGAATTATGTTTTAATGATACAACTAGCACATCTTATATCATTTCTGGTATTTTGTTTTAAGATACAGTCATTGATAAATTTGCGGAGTGAATACCCTCAAAAGGAATAATATTTATTACAGGCAAATTCTGAACTTGGGGGAATTTGGTCAGTAGGACAAAGAATCTGGCAGAGAGATTTCCCTGGGATCTACACGACCATCAACGCTCACCAGTGGTCTGAGACGGTCCAGCCAATCATGGAAGCACTTAGAGGTAGTGTTTCTTTTGGTTAAAAGTTAAATTAGATTAGACCTGTTTCCTGGGTGCTGCAGTGTTGAAATCAATGGTATGTTTAAAAAGTAAGTATTTTTGATAAATCAGTAAGGCAGTTTTTAGAATTTTTTCAGTTTGCTATCATCATACCTTTTCATTTTATGTTGTTTAAGGTTATATTGGCAGCTTATGCCTTTGTTGTTTTTTTTATTTAATTCTAGATTGAAATTGTTCATTTCAGTAAAAGATATTTTTGCTCTTAAAATGAAATATTGTAATACTCTTAAAAAAGTTTAAGATATGGGTTGGTAAAGATTTTTTAAATCCATGTATTTAAAAATAAAAGACTGCACTTTGGACTTTGTCACCCTCAGCTATTGTAGATATCATCTGCACCATCTGGATTTTGTAATGAATCAAGTTAAAACGTAGGCGCTAAGACCTGTTTTTAATGGCTTTGGAAGATTACAAATGTGCTGCTGATCCCACAATAAAATCTTGTCCCCTGCCTCTCCATTTTCCCAGCCCTAACATTTTCCTGGTTCACTGTTTTTTAAATTTATACGGTGATCTCTTTTTATGTTGTTATACTCTTGTTTCTTATTGTTACCTTATTTCTGTGGTTAATATCTGCCTTCACTATATGCCTTCCTGCTCTGGAGAAGTCAGTGAGCAAGAATGACTACTCATCAGTCTGTAAGGGATATCAGCTTTACAGAATAACAAATGGCCAAGATTGTTTTTGAGATGCACGTAACGCCCTTGGAATGGTAAAATCACGTCAGCATAAAACAGCAATACAAGTGAAAACACAGGTGGCACAACTGCTGTAAGTGTGAATGAAATAAGCAGAGTTAACAGGGCAGGTGGGAAAGGAGAAATATGCACAGATAGAGTGGGGGAAGTTTTAGAAATTAGCACAGGAAAGAGCCTTAACCTCTTCATCTCAGCCTCGAGGAATTGGTGTCATAGTCAACTTGCATAGTGTCTAGTTCAGCTTTGTGTTATACAGTAGATTCATTGGCAGGACTAGGCTCGGGGCTCCTTACTCATTCAGCAAGTGCTCTGGTGTGTACCTTCCCAGTGCCTCCTCTTACTGTGGATTCTCCATTAAATTGAGAATTCCTTGAAAGCAGTTCTGTAGACCCATGAGAGGCTGTGTAGTAAAACATGTGGGAGTTTGGACTCTGGATCCAGGCTTCCACAGTTCAAATTCTGGTTCTGTCACTGGGGCGACTCCTCAATGCGATTAGATATAGTACTTTTCTCAAGTTGTTATACATGAGTTAATATGTATAAGCACTTACCTTATTCTAAAGCACTCTTACATTATTCATGTATATATCCTGAGACTTGAACAAATCTCCAGATTTATGAATGGTACTATTTTTCTGCTGTAAAATGCATCCTAGTAAGGGTAGTCTCATAACAGATCTGAATTACTGCTGAGTTTAATATTTTGCTTCTTAATGTATTACAAATGTGTTTTCCATTTAAGAACAGTCACTTTCTTTTGTCACATTTCATTCTTTTCTGAATTAGTCCCATTAGAACAGTCCTAACCAACAAATACCCACAAAGCCATTAGGGACTAGCTGTACACAGTAGCCATTCTTACCTGAGGCCCAAGGGGCAAGATGGAAAAGGGGCTGCCTCATAGGAGCAGTGAATGCAGAAAGTCAGCTGGAGCAAAGCAGGAGGGGGCAGAGGAAATAAGTTCCCTGACCTTTCATCCTGGCCTTTGACCTCTTGATGCCAAAGCAATGGAGCTCAGGTGCCACAGGCATTGGTGGTGACCAACCTCCTTGGAATATATTATGACTGGAAAGGGTAGAGGTGAATTGCTGAGAATGGGACAGTGACTAGCTCCTCTTCCCTTCTGTCTGCAGCACTGGCAGTAATGGGTAAAGTAGCACTTAAGTATTTGTTGAACAACTGAATTTGCATAATATTAGCGTTCTATTAGGATTTTCACCCAAATTGTGTCCTATGAAAAATTGACACAGATACTAGGTGCTAGCTCAGTTTATCCCACCTTCCAGCGTGTCATTCTAAAGCGTGAAGTTACAGATGTCACAGCTCTTGAGAGTCACATAGTAACTAGTCAGAATGTAGATGTTAGAGTCATACGTGCTGAGTGGCTAAAAACAGCCTGAATAATGCAGCTTTTGAGAACAGTAACATTTAGCCTTTATTTTTGCTTCCCTTGTCAACTTACTTCTGCCTCCTTCATATGTTTTTCTACCCTTTTCCAGTTACATCTCTTTTGGCTTCTCTTCTCTCCTTTCTGTGTATCTCTTTTACTCATATTCTATTCCCCACTCTCAAAATCTGACCAGAGTACCTGAAATGTTTTCATTTATTAAAACATTAATAAATTAATGTTTTAAAAATAGGCTTACCAAATGAATACAGTTTTATGGTATATACTTTTATTTTCCTGAGGAGTCCAAAAAAAGACAGCCTTCTATAGACACATTGTTTGTTTCAAAGTGTTTAAGTTAGATTGCTTGCTGGAGGTTAGTTAAAAGAAGGAAGGAATTGAATGGAAAGGCACAGAAGAGCAAATAATGGCTCCCTGAAAGGTGGAGACGGTGTCAGGCTCAGTATTGGGAAGGAGTGTGACTATCAGCGATGTTTAAGGAATATGAAAAAAACAGCTTGAGTCATGCCCCATTTTAGTCCTAGTGTTCAGTACATACTTCACTGAAGATGCTAAGTGCTTTGGGGATGTAAAGATACAAGAGACCCCTTCCTCTCAAAAAGTGTGGAATATAATTGAGAAGATGGGGGTGGGTGAAACAATATGCCATAAGTGGTCAAAGATTTCCTGTTAAAGTAGAAGTGTAAACAATACTGTGAGTTTACAGAAGAGCAGAGATTGTAATGAATTATAAACAGACCTAGGAATAGCAAAGAGCAGACAGGAGGGCATTTCAGGCCATGGAATGGCATAAACCAAAACCCCGGGGATGAGAAGGTATAAGACTTGTCGGAGAGCCAGTGGGCTAGTTTGAAGCAAAAGATGCCTGAGGGAATTGATGTAGTTGTTTGATAATGTCCCAGAAATGGAGTGGGATTTTCAGTGTTACAAGGTTTATTTATGTACACTTGCTTATTAAACATGAAAAGTAAAATCCAGAATAGTCCCCAAGTATGTTGACAACCGATAGAGGAGCTCTTGTGCTACTGAAGATCATGTGCAGAAAGATAGGCCAGCTGGTTCCACAATGCTCAACTCTTTATCATTCCTGAATTTGTTTCATGTGGGTATGTAAGCCTGTGAACAATCCCAAATGCCATTTCTAGAGAAGAGTTTTTATTGCTGGTATTGTTTGGCAGCCCCTTCTTGTTAGACTTACTTGTTCAGGGCTGGGATTTAGGATTTTGAACCTGAATGAAGTCAAGAGTTTGATATAGACTTGCTCTAATTACATGGTTTGTTCTGTACCTCCCAGCTGTGAACTTGTATTAGCGACTCTCCTGAGAAGGACAACTAGTAACAAAAATAGGTTTTCTTTAGCCGGGCGTGGTAGCGCGCGCCTGTAGTTCCAGCTACTTGGAAGGCTGAGGTGGAAGGATCACCGGAGCCCAGCAGGTTGAGGCCGCAGTGGCCAGGAGCGGCCACTGCACTCCAGTCTGGGCAACAGAGTGAGACTCCAACTCAAAAAAAAAAAAAAAATAGGTTTTCTGCCCCATTCATCTCAGCATTTGTAAATGGAATAAAAGAGAATAAAAGAAATAAAATGTGCATCCCCATTACATAAATATATTAAATTTTCTTAGGGTTGGAGTCTTATGCTTATTAAATTTTTTCTTCTTTGTAAGAGTCGTCATCTGAGAGAGTTTTCATCTCAGAGGAAGTGTTAGAAATGTTTATTCAACAGTGTTTGAGCTCCTCTTGCATGAGAGGCACTTATATCTGTATCTATAAGCAAAGAAGTCTGGTCTGGGTTGGTCTGGTCTTATAAAAATTGGACATTTATGTAATTTAATTACGTGTTTTAAAATGCCTGCTCTTTTGGTTCACTCTCTGCCAACCTCCACTCCCACAATAGATGCGACAAGGAGACGAGCCTTCGCCCTGGTCTCCCAAGCATACACCTCAATAGTAGCCGATGACTTTGCAGCCTTTGTTGGACTTCCTGTAGAAGAGGCTGTGAAAGGTATTTTTGGCTTCTTTTACTTACAAAGACAGTGGAAAATAGAAGTGTGAATTACAGGTTCACCAGCTCTTCTCTGAAATTCTTGGAATAGGATATAGATTTGGAATCTTGGTTGTGTTTGTTTTTTAGAAAGGTGGTATAAAACAGGTATTGGGCAACACCCCAGCAAACACACTGTAATTAAGTACATTCATAGTTCTGCAGCAAGCAAATATATGAATATCCACATAGGTGGTTAAGAAAATAAAACTAATCCCTCCCCCTGCTTTGTTGCATTGTTTTACCATTACTGACATTTTTTGTTCTCTAAATTATGAGCTCCATCAAGTACCATGCCTTACATTTTTTAGGTCTTAGCACAATTCTAGACTCATGGAGGACATTTTAATGAAAGTTCTTATGATATTAAATAATACTGTTATTTACTCCTGTAAACATTTACTTGTTTTGGCTTTTCTCTTAAAATTGAGACATAATTTGTTATTTATATACAATGTACTTTAGAGCCCATACTTTTAACTGACTGCTTGTGTGTGAATCTTTGTACCATCCCACCCCCCAAGCCAGTTATGTGATTGAGGACAAATCCTAGAATTCCCTAAACTTCCTTTTCCAAACCTGTCAAATGATGGCACCATGTCCCACTCCATAGAAGTGTGACGATTACTTAAAATGGTCCCTTTAAAAGCATCTAGTGTGATACCTGTGGGGAAACCTTTTGATATGGAATCTGTTTTTATCATTTGCATCATCCTTGTTATTACTAATATGATTACAAAAGGTGCCATATATACTTTTCTTATGTCTGTTTTTATAATACTGATTAGGTTATTTTAATATATACTTTACAGAAAACTAACAGCCTAATGGAGGTAGTGATTATAGCAGCCTAGAAGAATAAAATGAGGCTTTGATTTATGTTTCAGAAATATATCAATATAAGTTTACATGCAATCCATAGTATACCTTTTTAGTAAAAATGCATGACAGGTTAAACACAAAAGGTCTCTCATACAAGTAGTATCATGAACAGATAGTAAATTGTGTTGGGTGTTTTTGTTATTTCCTCATCTGTATGTGAAATACATGTTTTTAGGTATATTAGAACAAGGATGGCAAGCCGACTCCACCACAAGAATGGTTCTGCCCAGAAAGCCAGGTAGGTGGAGCTCTTCACCCATTTGTGCATTACTGAAATCTTCTAAGACTGCTTCAGATTTTCAGACTCTGCATTTAAATAATTTGATTAAAATTCTGTTAAATTAACACAATGGAAGTAATTTACTTTTTAAATATAGGTAAGAAGTGATAGACTCAGGATAGAAGGAATCTTAAAAGTTACCTACTTTTAAATTTTTTAAGTGTATTTCATATATAAAAGACTGTTTTATGTAGGTATTTCATGGTCCTGAATACAGCTTAATTTTTGTTAAAAATTAATCTCCCATCTTTTTATTTATTGAACCATTTTTAACTGTGCTTATCCTTAATACCTAAACTATTGCCTTTTTAAAGAAAAAACAGGGCCGGGCATAGTGGCTCAAGCCTGTAATCCCAGCACTTAGGGAGGCCGAGGTGAGGGGACTGCCTGAGCGCACAGGTTCAAGAACTGCCTGGGCAACTTGTCGAGACCTCATCTTTACAATAAATCAAAAAATTAGCTGGGCATGGTAGTGCGCACCTCTAGTTCCGGCTACTTGGAAGGCTGAGGCAGCAGGATCGCCTGAACTCAGCGGGTCGACACTGGGGTGACCTTGAGTGTGCTACTGCACTCCAGCCTGGGTGATGAATTGAAACTCCAACTCAAAAAAAAAGAAAGAAAGAAAGAAAAAACTTTTAATTATTCAGCTGCTTCCTTTTTCTCCTGTACTTGAGTCATACAGATTCTTATTCTGTGGCTTTCCCTTTCACAGAATTAACTTCTCTAGTCTTTCTTTTAGTCTTACATTCTGTGACCTGTCCTCGTTGTCTTAATCAAAATTCCCCAGCCCCCTAGTCTTACTCTCTGAGGCAGTCATACCCATTCCTGCCTGGTGATTTCTCTTCCCCTGCTGACCAGGAGTGTCCTTTTCTGCCAGATCTTTAGAGCCAGGCTTAATGCCCACTTCCATAACCTCCCTGCATCCACATCAACCCAAATTTTCTTCTATCTACTCTGAGTTCCTTTTGTTTAGACATTGTTGAACATACTGTAAAAAGTATTACACAAATCTCAATGTGCTCAGCACTGTGAGGGTACAGAGAATAGGAAGACATGATCCCAGCCAATCTAGATGATGAAGGAAGACTGATTTAACAAAGACTACCAAAACAGAGCATGATTATCTCCTGTTTGAGAAATAAATGGCCATAAATGCATATTGCATTATGTTCTATGAAAGGTCTTTACAATAACTTCTGTAAGTGGAGCTGTAATTTTTTTTTTAACTTAGTTGCAGGGGCCCTGGATGCTTCCTTTAATAAGTTTATTCCCTTGTCAGGTATGTATTTTCATACACATATTTTTAAAATATCTCATTGTTCTTAATTTTTGGGTGGTGCGTGTGTGCATTTAGTTCTAACCTTATAAACAGATTTTTTAAATTTATAGTAATACATCTGGTTATAAGAGCGAAACTGTGGGCTCCCCTGTAGCTTACCTTGAGGTGGTGGCACCCTCTGACCCAGCTGCAGGGCCTACTTACTGTCATGTAGAGAATCCTTTATAGAGGTGTCACCAGCATGTTTATTCAGAAGACACCCCCAGGATGACATGTGGCTATTTTAAATGTTAGGATGTAAATTTCTTGAGGATGAAGTTCTTTGTGGATTTTTTTGTTCATTACAAATAATTCTCCTATAGCATTGCCTGGCACATGGAAGGTACTCAGTACTTATTCCTCGAATTAAGTGTTTCATGGGTAGGGACCTTTCCAAGAAGAGCTGTGATCTCTTAAAAGAGATGTTGCATGTTAAAAGTGTTTTTAACCTTCACCTAGAGTACTTCACCTAGGATAACAACAATGCCAGACATGCCTTTACTCATAGTTAAGGAAAACTATACTCATAAAAGTTGAGATTTCTTGACTTGCTATTCAAAAATGTCCAGGCTCCTAAGAGACTGAATTTGTCTAAAATCAGGACAAATTAAGAAAGTTTCCTTGTTAAAATTAAAGGCATTAGTGGGGGTGGGCGGTGGGGCCAAAGCTTTGTTATAGTGATGTCTAACTGAAGTGTCTTTCTCTTTTTAACATATAGAGCCTACACCAGTTCCGCCAATCCCTAATGAACAGCAGTTAGCCAGACTGACCGATTATGTGGCTTTCCTTGAAAACTGATTTATCACCCTGAGTTCAAGATCCACCTTCAGAATTCTGCACACTGACAAATATAGAAATGTAAAATGTTTATTTTCAATTTATTAGATGGATTGAGCACC
>CAUYQG010041323.1:0-18149 GCA_963574415.1 Tarsius wallacei | reverse complement strand
AG
The DNA here is from genome assembly GCA_963574415.1 of Tarsius wallacei. Taxonomy (NCBI): domain Eukaryota; kingdom Metazoa; phylum Chordata; class Mammalia; order Primates; family Tarsiidae; genus Tarsius; species Tarsius wallacei. The sequence goes on along the minus strand of CAUYQG010041323.1, from coordinate 18,147 downwards.
CCGGGCTCGGTGGCTCAGCCTGTAATCCCGCGCCTTGGGAGGCTGAGGTGAGTGGATTGCCTGAGCCCGCGGGTTCGAGACCCGCCTGGTCAGGCGAGACCTCATCTCTACAATAAATCAAAAAATCAGCCGGGCTTGGTAGTGCGCGCCTGTAGTTCCAGCTACTTGGAAGGCTGAGGTGGAAGGATCGCCGGAGTCCAGCAAGTCGAGGCTGCGGTGGCCAGAAGCAGCCACTGCACTCCAGTCTGGGTGATGGAGTGAGACTCCAACTCAAAAAATAAATAAATAAATAAATAAATAAATAAAAATTTAAAAAAATTTAAAAGGCATACAATAACAAGTGTTGACAAGACTTGGAGAAAGTAGAACACAAATACATTGCTGGTGGGAATGTAATAATGTTTAGCCACTTTGGAAAAAATCTAGAAAGTTCCCCAAAAATTGAAACCTACTGTCACCATATAGGCTAGCAATTCCATTCCTAGGTATATATCTAAGAATATTAAAAACATATATTACACAAAACATGTACATGAATATTTCTAACAGCAGTGTTTTATAATAGCCAAAAAAGAAGAAACCATCAAAACGTCCATCAACTAATGAATAAATGAACAAACTATGATATTTCCAAACAATGAAATAATAGTATTTCCTAAAAAGTAATAAAGAGCTGATACATACTACAATATGGATAAACCTTGAAAACGTTGTGTTAAAATGCTTATGAAAGAAGTCAGATGCAAAAAGGCACTATTGTATGATTTCATTTAAGTGAAATGTTCAGAATAGGCAAATCAATAAAAACAAAAAGTAATGTGGTTATCAGAGAATAGGCAGGAAAAAGGAATACGGATGAGTACTAAAGACTAGGTTTCCTCTTAGGGTGCTGATTGAACAACCTTATTAATATTTTTTAAAACATTAATTATATACTTTAAAAGGAAAATGTTTGTAGTATATGAACTATATCTCAATAAATAAAGACACAACAGTATACTCAATAAAACCATTGGAGTGATTACTCATTTTGGGAAAGTGCCAGAGTTTAGATATAAAGTTGAAAAATTATAAATGCTGATTTCCCATCATTCACATTTCTTTTTTTAAAATTGTGTTTTAAATATGTGGGGTACAATTCAGGGTTAGATATAAAAATGTTCATTATGCAGGTGTACTTGTTGATGAGGTGTACCCCACCTCCCCTGGCAGTTTCCCACTACTGACAATCCCTTTCTTATAGTATTACAATAGTTGTTCAAGTTCTGCTTGTGAGTGAGAACATGTAATACTACGGTCTTTGTTTCAGTGATAGATCACTCAGTACTATAGACTCTAAGTCCATTCAAGTTGCTGCAAAGTTCGTAATTTTGTCTGTTTACAGCTGCGTAATATTCCATCATGTATGTGTACCACATTTTTTTTATTCCAATCCTCTTTCAATGGGCAGCATGGTTGGTTCCATGTTTTTGCTATTGTGAATGTTACAATAAAAATTCATGTGCAGGTATCATTTTCATACAGTGATTTGCATTCCTCCAGGTATATCCCCAGTAGGGTATGTCCCCAGCAGGGGGATTGCGGAGTCGTATGGAAGGTCAATTTTTAGATCTTTTAAGAATAGTCACACTAATAGTCTCCACAGAGGTTGACTAGTTTACACTCTCACCAAAAGTGTAGAAGTGTGTCCTTTTCGCCACATCCTCTCCAGCATCTGTTGTTTTTGCTTTATTGATGATGGCCATCCTAACGGGAGTTAGGTGGTATCTCAGTGTGGTTTTAATTTCTGTTTCTTTGATGACTAGTGAAGTTGAGCATTTTTTCATGTATCTGTTGGCTGCTCCTATGTCTTCTTTTGAGAAGTGTTTATTCATATCTTTTGCCCACTTCATAATGGGGCTGTTTGTTCTTTGAATTCCTTATAGATCCTAGATGTTAGGCCCTTGTCAGACCTAGAATTGGAAAACATTTTTTTCCAGTTTGTGGGCTATCTCCCCACTCTCTCAATGGTTTATTTGGCTTTGCAGAGGCTTGTCAGTTTGATGAGGTCCCACTTGTCTATCTTATCTCTTATGGCATGGGTACTTAGGGTTTTGATCAGGAACTAGTTGCCAGTCCCAATTTCCATAAAGGTGTCTCCTGAATTTTCTAAGATTCTTATAGTTTGAGGTTTTACGTTTAGGTCTTTGATCCATTTCGAGTTGATTTTTGTGTATTATAATAGGTATGGGTCTTGCTTTAATCTTCTGCATGTGGTCAGCCAGTCTTCTCAGCACCATTTACTGACTAGGCTCTCCTTGCCCCAGTGGTTGACGGTGAGGCTTTGTTGAAGATAAGTTTGTTGATAAATTGAGGTTTTGTTATGGAATCTCTATCCTGTTTCATTGGTTCATATGCCTGTTCTTGTGTCAATACCAGGTTGTTGTGGTTATTGTAGCTTTATAACAAAGTTTAAAGTCTGGGAGTATGACATGTCCCACTTTGTATTTTTTTGCTGAGGATTGTTTTGGCTATTCGTGTTCGTTTATGTTTCCATATGAATTCCTGTATTGTTGTTTCCAGGTCTGAGAAGAATGTTGCTGTAATTTAATAGATATTGCGTTAAATTTGTAGATTGCCTTGGGTAGGATGGATGTCTTAACAATATTGATTCTTCCAATCCATGAGCATGGAATATTTTTCCATGTTTGTGTAATCTTTAATTAATTTGAGCAGTTTTTTATAGTTTTTGTTGTAAAGGTCTTTGACTTCTCTGGTTAGGAAGATACCAAGGTATTTCCTTTTCTTATGTGGCTATTGTGAATGGGATTGTGCTTTTTATTTGGGTTTCTGTTTGTTTATTGTTGGTATATAGAAATGCTACTGTCTTTTGCACATTTATTTTATACCCTGAAACTTTTCCAAAGTCCTTTATCAGTGCAAGGAGGTTTTTGACAGATACTCTTGGGTTTTTGAGGTACAGATTCATGTCATCTGCAAAGAGGAATAACTTAACTTCCTCTTTTCCTACATCTCTTTAGAGAACTAAATTGTAGGGAAAATGCTCAGTGTCTAAGATTGGGAACACTATTTTGGATACCATAGCAAGAAATGATCCATGAGTTAGCAATGTTTCCCAAGACTGATTAATTCAAGTTGAGTGACAATAATTTTTAGGCAAGAAATCTCTATCTTAAACTAAGCTTATTATTATTTTTTTTTTTTAGTTGGGATCTCACTCTGTTGTCTAGGCTGAGTGCAGTGACACAATCATGGCTCACCACAGCCTCTAACTCCTGGGTTTTAACAGTCCTTCCACACCAGCCCCCCGAGTAGCTAGGACTGCAAGCACATGCCACCACATGTGGCTAATTTAAAAAAAAAATTTTTTGTAGCAACAAGGTCTCACTATGTTGTCCAGCTGGTCTCAAACTCCCAGACTGAAGCAATCCTCCTTCCTCTGTCTCCCAAAGTGCTGGGATTACAGGCTTGAGCCTCTACACCTGACCCCAGATTTAGAAATAGGAACATCCGGAGCATAACTCTTCAAGAAACTTAGAAGAATATAAAAGAAAGATTTGCAGAATTGAAGGAAGTATAAAATAAATTAGCCTTTGCCAGTAGGCAAGTTTAACATTGAAAAAAACCACACTGAGTTTAGAATTCTTCTTTTAATTATTTAACTAATATCTTACCTACTCTACTGTTTGCTTCTTTTGGCTTCCAGTTCTATCGCATCTACATGTATTCATAGTAATTTCTTCATTTTTTTCCTTTAGTTACCTTTTTAAAGATTAATTACATTTCTTAATTCTTTAGTTTACACTTTAGATCATTTATATAACTTTATTTTTGTTTATTAAATAAATAGTTCAATACTATTAATTTGCCTCAGCACATGCTTGAGTCTCATTTAACAATAATCAATAGTACCTGTTCTCATAATCACCTAAATATTCTTTAATTCAGTTTGTTATAGCATTCTTGACATGTGTATTATTTTCTAGTTTTGTTGTAATCAGTGTAAGTTTTTATGATATTTCTGCCTTATTATCTTTTTTAGCATTTAGACAGACACTGTGGCTTATAATTATTTTTGTATTCCTCTTAGTAACTCAATTTTTAGAAATCTCTAAATATACTCTCTCATCTCTTGAAAATAAGACTTATTTTCTATTAATAGAATCAACTCAATATATAAATAAGTCAATCTTAATATGTTATTCAGATATTCTTTATTTCTAATTTATGTTCATATGTTGGTCTGTCGAGTCCTGCAGACAAATTTTTCTATTTTTTATTTCTTTCCAAATATAAATTTTCTGATTACAAAACAAAAAATAATGAATTGCTTAATTTACTTGTCAAGAGACAGAATGTGTCAACAGGCCCAATAATAATGATAATAAATCCTATCTTCAGATATGGATCAAAGGTTCAGCTCCTATTTGAGTCTGTTTCCAACACATTTAGCCAAGTACCTGTATTACTCTGCTATTCTGAGTAATATTGTCTCTTGATCCACTATGTGGGCCACTTATAAGCTAAGCTATTCATCCTTTAAAAAAATTCAAACATACTCAGTAATTTTATTTCTCTCTTTATTTTTTTAAAAAATGGGGCAAAACCATTGTCTAAATGTGAGTATTCCTGTAAATATAATGTTTCCAAGCAAAACCCGATTTGCTGCACTTTTTCTAGTACACCCTGCTATGCACAATAGTGATTTAATTATCAAACATAAGTGCAATTACAAAAATAATAAATGGGAAACACAATATCTAGCATTCTGTCTTTTGATGAGTTGAATATATTTATCCTTGTATGTATTTGCAGTGCCTGAATTGAAAGTGCTATTAAATGGGAAAATCAAAATTGAAGATGGGGAAAAAATGTCAGCAGGATACATCATAGGACTGTTTTTTGTTTTTCTCCCTCAATAAAATCTACCTGCCATTTTCCTGTCATTTGCGCTCCTGTCAGAAATTAATTCTGCCTCATTCAAATGATGGGTAGCCAAAGATTTTAAGATGTTAAGAGAAGCTGTTGGATGGCAGTTACTGAGTCAATGAGTTCTGTGCTGACTAAACTCACAAAAAAAAGAACATTTTAAAATAAAACATGTAAATGGAAGTACCTTTAATTGTAGAGGCTCACACAGATACTTGTGAGTATGCCTGTACAAGTACATTAAGTTAAGTGCAAAGGTCTGAAAGATTGATTAGACTTTACATTCATTCCATTTTATTCTATATTTAAGCAAGGGCAAATGACTAATGCAATTTTCATCTAGTTTATTTTAGACTCCACAGTGCTCATTTTTAATTTTGAGGAAATTAAATTAAAGCCAAATCTGTCTGCCTTGGGAAAATAAAATTGGTAAGGAAGATGAAAGAAACGTTTTACAAGTGGGTAATATGGTATAAAAACATCAGACACTGCTTCTGTTTTTCACCACAGCCTACAATAAGTATAACTTTATTAGATCTTTTTTTTAAACAAAAACAAGACTCTCTCTCTAGACACAACCTGCTAATCATCCCACAGCCCTGGAGAATAGATTTCTTAGAGTTTTATCATTAATGCAAAATGAGAAAGAAGAAAAGAAAAATCATGCATTAACAAATTTGGGGGGTCATTTTCTGTAATGATTATTTCCTTTGGCAAAAAGGTACATGGAACAACTGATCAGTCTAAGGTTAGACATCACATATGTTTTGGTTTAAATTTCACTGCAAATATTGAAAATATTTACATACATTAAATATAGATACTCAGTACAAATATAACTCTTAGCATAAATACAACATGCAATATAATATAAAGTATATATGGATGTTCAAAATGAATATATACATACACACATGTAAATACGTGTATGTAATACTTATAATTTTAGATATTACACACTTCTATTCATATATTCTTTAAAATAATATTTACTGAATGTCTATTATGTGCCAGGCACTATTCTAGATGCTGAGAATAACCATTGGGGGAAAGAAAAATCAGACACAAATCCTGTCCTTGTAGTGACATAAACTAGTGAAAGAAGAAACATATTAAGAATTGAATGTAATAAATCAGTTAGAAAGAAGTAAGTTAGAAAGAGGCAAATTCAGGTTAAGTGGGATGGAGGTGTACAATTTTAAAGACAAGAATCAAGTTAGGCTTTGTTAAAGGGGGATGTTTAAGATAACTATAGTTAGACCTTCTGTCTTCAGAAAAAGGCAAAGGAAAAAATAACAATGAATGATAAAAGTTTCTTTCTTCTTTCTCATTACATCTCCTTTAGAAAACTGTGGATCAGAATGGTGTTATTCTCACATTTTAGACATCCCTAAATAAGTCATTTGCTAACTCACAGTTGTATGTTCCCTTGTCTTCCATATGGTGAGATGCTGACAGTTCTGAAATTGTGGCAATTGATAAGCAGTAGTAGGCACAACCGTGTCAGTTCTGGTTAGCCAGCTGTGAACAGGTACACGTAGACCCACTGCTGAGATATTGTTTGAAGTCTACATTATATAAACTGTGTGTAAAAACTGATGCTCCCAAACTGGACACAAAAAAGTTTCCAAAATTCTAACGTAGTTCCTCCTTAGGACTGGCAAGTTTGGGAAGTCCTTCCAACACCCTCCAACAACAAACAGACAGATTCTGGCTGGCAACTCTGCACAAACAAAAAGTATACACCATAACTTCAAGAAGAGGCAGGATTCTTACCCCGATACTAGACCTCAATCTTGATTGTTTCACGAAATTACATGCTATAAACCAAGAGCCTTTTAAGAATTCAAATATACTTCCATGAAAGGAAGTAATTCATCACATTAAATTCTCACATAAGAAAAAGCTTATGATCAACACTAAAAATGCTGTGAAGAAATCTGCTAAAATTCAACATTCCTTATGAATTTATAAATCTTGTCAAAACAAAACCTTTAAGTAGTTAGATATGGAAGAATTATCCCTTAAAAAGAGAATGAATAGCTACTCATAACCAATGACAAATGTTTATGTTTAAAAAGCATGGCTTCAACTATCATCATCTAAAATTATTTTGAAAGGTCTAACTAGCAGGTTCAGATGAAAAAAATATATACGAGAATTGTGACTATTGATAAAGTTAAGTGTTTAATATTTGCAGATGATATAATTATATACAAAAATGCCCAGATTGTAAAATTATAAACTATGTAAAAATTTAATAATATTACATAATAAATACATAAAAATAAAATATTGGAATTGTCTCTTTTCCTACATCTTTTCTGCTCATTCTAAAACTTATAATATTTGAATTTAGAGATTCCTTTATAGAGCTATATAAGAATTGTTTCTATGTATCTGCTGACTTTTTTCCTCCTTTTTTGTGCCTTTATTCTATATTTTTTAAATGTCTGACTTTATGTTCAAGTCTTTTTTATATTTGGGCAAATAAATTATTAATTTTATAATTCCCCCATTTTAAAATATCTTTCTACTGTGAGATCAGCTTGTACATCTGTTTTTATTTCCAACTTCTACCCTCTAGAACTCTTGAGTTTTTACAAAATTTTCTTTAGGTTTAAAAGTCAATAACTAGCCAGGCTCGGTGGCTCAACCTGTAATCCCAGCGTTTTGGGAGGTGAGTGGATTGCCTACGCCCCCAGGTTCGAGACCTGCCTGGGCAACTTGACGAGACCTCATCTCTACAATATATCAAAAATTAGCCGGGGTGGTAGCGCGCGCCTGTAGTTCCAGCTACTTGGAAGGCTGAGGTGAAAGGATCACAGGAGCCCAGCAGGTCGAGGCTGCGGTGGCCGGCAGTGTGCCACTGCACTCCAGCCTGGGTGACAGAGTGAGACTCCAACTCAAAAAAAATAAAAAATAAAAGTCAATAACTAAGTGCATTAGCTGTCTGACAGTTGTGTGTGTGTGTGTGTGTGTGTGTGTTAATAAGTAGGTCTCTTTTTCACAACAGACTTCTTCCTTGTTAAAAAGACGAATTGGAATCTTTATGAAGGTAGACAAGTTGCTTTGACTTTCAAACTTTACTTTAGAATTCATGGTTGAAGAATGGGAAGATGGAGAAGATTCACACTGTTTCCCTTTCTCCCATTTACACACACTTATGTGTGCTTATACACACACCATCCACACACTAGAACACTTTATTCATGACAGGAAGATGGTTCACTTCATTTAATGACAATCTTCTTGATTTTGGCCAGCAAAGGTACCACTTGTTCCCACCTGAGTGAGGGAGGGTGTTTAAAGGAGGAGAACACCTGTTGCAGGTGTTCCATACATTATCTCATTTAATAGGTGTGAGTATTCTGCTGCAAATTTCCAAGTCTCCGTGTTCTTTATCTATTTTGTTTTTCAGAAGCAAACAGCCAAAATGATAGTTTTTAATTTCCATTCCATGCTTCTCTTTCACTTTTTTTTTCAGTTAAAGTTTTATCCAGCCAGGTGCAGTGGTTCAAGCCTGTAATCCCAGCACTTTGAGAGACTGAGGCGAGAGCATTGCCTGAGCCCAGGGATTCGAGATCAGCCTGGGCAACTTGGTGAGACCTCGTCTCTACAATATATCAAAAAATTAGCTGGGCATAGTTAGCACACGTGTAGTTCCAGCTACTTGGAAGGCTGAGGCGGAAGGATTGCCTGAGCCCAGCAGGTTGATGCTAGGGTGGCCGTGAGTGTGCCACTGCACTCCAGCCTGGATGACAGAGTGAGACTCTGACTCAAAAAAAAAAAAAAAATTTATCCTCTGAGATTCTTGGCTTTTGATGTTATCATTAAGCTCACCTAACTGTATATCCCTTATAATTCTTGATCTTCATTAGGTTCTCAAATCCTGAGTTTGTAACAATACTGTTCTTTCATCTTACTTTCAGTGGCTATGTAGATATCCTTAAACAATGTCGTTAGCATTGCCCAGCTTGAACACTATATAAATAAAAATATTCTCTATGAATTATTTTTGTCTTGCTTTTTTTGACTCAACACTGAGTTTGATAGATTCATACTTGTTATTGTTGTTGTTGTTTTGTTTTGTTTTGTTTTGTTTTGTTTAAATTGAGTCAGGGGTCTCACTCTATCTCACAGGCTGGAGTGCAGTGGCAACGATCACGGCTCACCACAGCCTCAACCTCTGGGTTCAGCCTTCTGAGTAGCTATGACAACAGCCTTGTTCCCCACCACACTCAGCTAATTGTTTTATTCCTTTGTAGAAACAAGGTCTCATTACCTTGCCCAGGATGGTCTCAAATTCCTCCACTCAACCAATCCTCTTGCCTCAGTTTCCCAAAGTGCTAGAATTACAAGCATGAGCCACTGCACCCAGCTGATTCATACTTATTATTTAAACTGTTTTTCATTTATTTTGTTTGTAATATTATACAGGTGGAAATTTATTTACATATTTTAAAGTTTAGTATACTTGAAATTCTTTCTAGTTTGGAGTTATTAAGATAATTGGTGCTATGAATGTTCTTATTGTTATTTTCATGATGAAAATGTGCATATGTTTCTTAAATACAAACAGTACTTAATACAGACTTGCTGAACGATAGAATATAGATAGACTCGAAATCACTCAATAATGTCATACTGTTTTTCAGATATACACATTTATACTCTAATAGTAGTGTGTGAGAATTTTCATATCTCCACATACTTGCCGTTACATGAATTATCCAAATTATAACGTTTACCAACATGGTACGTGTAGAATTATTGTGATTATAATGTTCAAATCCCTGATTATTAATGAACTTGATCACTTTTTCTATAGATTAGTCTGGATTTCCTATTGTAAAGAACTTGTCAAATTTTAGCTCTTTTTGAACTTCTATAGTTGTGATGATTTTCAATAATTCAACATTGTTTGAAGCTTCTCTATATTTTGTTAAACACTTATGTGAAAAGGCCTTTTTGAGGCCCAAATAAGCTAAATTATTTATCATAAAAGGATATTGAAATTATCAGGGTTGGGCGCAGAGGCTTAGTCTGTAATTCCAGCACTTTGGGAGGCCAAGGCAAGAGGATTGCCTGAGCCCACAGGTTCGAGACCAGTCTGGGCAACTTGGTGAGACCTCATCTCTACAGTAAATCACAAAAATTAGCCAGGCGTGGTGGTATGTGTCTGTAGTTCCAGCTACTTGGAAAGCTGAGGCGGAAGAATCACCTAAGCCCAGCAGGTCAAAGCAGTGTTGGCCATGTATGTGCCACTGAACTCCAGCCTGGGTGATAGAGTAAGACTTCAACTCAAAGAAGAAAAGAAAAGAAAAGAAATTATCAAGTGTGTTTTCTATATCCATTGAGAAATTCACATATTTTTATTTTCTATGATCTAAGTATTAACTGATGTTGATTGGTTTCCAATATTAAACAAGACTTGTGTTCTGGTATGAGCTTATCTTAGAAACTTACACTCTTTTATATACTGCTAGAGGGGGCTTTGCTAATCTTTTGTTTAGGAGTAGTTGTATTTATATACATGAATAAAAATTTTATATTTTTTGTGTATTTTTGTGACAGCTTGCAAAAGTGTTATAAATTGAGATTTATAATGTTTCCTATTCTATTTATTGAAATAATTTACTCTGTATTAGGAATAGTCATTCTGTGAAAAAATTGATAAAATGTATTAACAAAGCCAACTGAGACTTGAGTTTTTGATGAAGAAATATACTTACTACTTTCTCAAAGTATTTAATGATAATATGACTACTTAGCTTTTCTATTTCTTCTTGAATTAATATTGATCATGTATATATGTATAGTTATATAACTATAAATTTTCACCTATTAACATTAATTATATCATTATCTTATCTTCATATCTACAGTAATGTTTTTTCTCTTCTTTTCTTTTCTTTTTTTTTTTGAGTAGGAGTCTCACTCTGTCACTCAGACTGGAGTGCAGTGGCACACACAGCTACTGCATCCTTGGCTGCTGGGCCGCTTCTCTTTTTGCCTCCAAGTAGTTCAAGTTTAGCAGCCCATTAAGCCACTCTGGTGCACAGGAAAGCTTGGAAGAACAAAAAGTTAAAATCCCAGAGTAACACCTGTTGACAAAAGGCCACAAGATGCTATTGTAAAGTATCAAATCCTGTTACTAATTAGTATTTTCTTTCTGGACAGAGTAGTTCTCTGAAAATAGTGTAATTTCACTTACTCTACTATATCTTATATATAATTTCTCATGTATTTTAATTATATATGTATGTGTGTGTATTAAATATAATTTTCCTCCTTATTTATACCTATTTATCTTTATATCTATGAATATATGATATATAGATAAAAACAATCCCATTAATAATGTCAAACTTTTTTTGTGAAATTTGACAGGCTGATCTGAATTTTATTTGCAAGTGCAAAATGCCAAGAATAGCCAAGCAATTCTTGAAAAAATATATGTTTGGGGAGGCTCAAGCTGTAGCAATTAAAATATTATGTTAGAGTTGCAAAAATAGATAAACAACTGAAGAGGATGGAGAGCCCTAAAAAGATCTATACAAAATAGTAAGCAGAGGTCACACAGCAGATCACTGGAGGCAGGCCTAGGCTTTAAGATGGAGGGAATACCCTTAATAATAATAGATTACTAAGATACCATTTTTAAATGATAAAAAAATTGCTTATCTTCTTATGCTATACACAAAACACATAACTTTTTCATGTGTATTGAAAAATTAAATGTGAAAATGAACCCCATACAGCTTTTAGATGAATATACAAAATAAGTAGGTCTCATCAGCAGTGGGAATTAGTCATTTAAAACCCTTTGAAAAATAAGATTGTAGAACAAGCACAGTTCTGACATTCGTAAAATGTTATTCTGAAATAAAGGATCACTTCATTAATAGAAATCAGTAATTTAGCATATGGAATAAGAATGATAAAAGGTACATTTTTCTGCTAAGTAACATAGAGCAAATAGTTCTTGTGGTATTTATGGGATAGAATCATAAAGTCCAATCCATAAAATGTTAAATCTCTTTATAATCTGAAAAGCAATAAACCTGACTATTTTTATTTGTACCCTTAGGGACAGAGAAGCAGTAGTAAGCATATATCCACTGAGAAGGATGCTAACTTCATCAAAGCTGTAGGATATTCCCTAGAGAAGAATAAATCTGGTGCAGAAACAAAACAACGAATCCATTAGTTATAACCAGAAATTCAGAATGTGGAAATATGAAAGATAAATTTGGTAACAGTGACTATTAAAGAGCTATTCTTTTACATTTGTAGTTCAATGCTGTAATATATATGTTTCTTATTTGAAAAACTGGATAATATATTACCTGTATCAATTAACAATGTTTGCTATGAGTTGATAGAAATCATTTCAGAAAATTTGTGGTTATTTAGCAAATAATTTTTTTTATTTGAGCAGTTGTTTGCTACAAGAAGGAAAAGAGTTTGAATAAATTCTAATTAATAAGAAACATTCATAAAAATAAAGTTAAAATGTTCTGGAATTTCAAAATTCTAAAGTTGTTTTCTAAATGGCAGAAATGGAGTCAGACAACCCTACTTTAGAATCTTAGCCTTATCTTTCATAACTTCTTAACTCAAGAAAATTATTTAACGTTTGGAAGCATCAATTTTCCCATATGTAATAAAAGAAGTTACATATTTGTAGAGTTTAACTAGGAGTTAACTAATATAATACATGTAAAAAAAAGTAATATAATGGCTAGTGCAAGTTAAAAATTCGTAGTACATACTTTGTAAAGTTTTTTATCTTTGCTTTGGCAAGTCAAGTCACAAGTGTAATTACCATAACACAGTACATTCTTTTTTAACTCAGACAAAAACATCCAGTCTTTCACCATTAAGCATAATATTAGCTATTGGTTTTTAATAGATGCTCCTATCAGATTCAGAACTATTCTTCTGTTGCTGGACCATTAGAAATTTTATTATAAATTTGAACTTTGTCAAAAGTTACTTCAATGTCTATTGAAATGATCATATGATTCTACTATTTTATTAGTATGAAGTATAACATTCAGTGATTTTTGAAAATTAAGATAACTTTGCATTCCAAGGATAAACTCCTCTTGTTATGGTGTAGTATTCTTTTTTTATATTGCCGAGTTCTATTTGTTAATATTTTGATATGGACCTAGATCTACTTTTGCAAGGAATATTGGTCTGTTGGATTCTTTTTTGGTCTTATTTTGTGTTTTTTGATTCTTTGGATTCAGTATCAGCATAATACTGGTTCCTCAAAATGAGTTATGTTTTTCCTTCCTTTATTTTCTCAAAATTTTTTTAAAAGATCAATATTATTTCTTCCTGAAATGCTTAATAGTATTCACTACTGAATTCATGTGGGCCTGAACCTTTCTTGTGGGAAATTATAATTAGTAATTCAACTTCTTTACTGGATTTAGATTTGTTGAAATGCTCTGTTACTTCTCAGGTTATTGTGGTAATTTGTGGTGTTCAGAGAATTGGTCTATTTCACCCATTGTCATACTTATTGACATATTCATAGACTTTCCCTTTATTATCATTTTAATGCTTATTAGATCTATAGAGACAGTCCCTTCCTCAATCTCGATATTAGTAATTGTATATTCTGTCTGTTTTCTCTGGGTCAGTCTAGCTAAAATTTTATCAATAGTTTTGTTCTTTGGAAAGAGCCAGCTCTTGACTTTATTGATTTTCCCCATTATTTTTTTATGCTTTATATCAAGGATCAACATGGCTCCAGTCATGGGATAAATTTGGCTTGGGGCCTGTTTTAAATTTTTATTGGAACAAAACTAGGCCCATTTGTTTACATATCATTGATGACTGCTTACACATTACAACAGCAAGGGTTAGAGGTTGTGGAAGAGATCATATGGTTTGTAAATCTTAAAATATTTACTACCTGGCCTTTATGGAATAAGTGAGCTGACCAATGTTCTATATCATTGCTGTCCACTCTGATCTTTATTATTTCCTGTTTCCTATGTGCCTTGGGTTTAATTTGTTCTTATTTTGTTTTAGTTCATTAAGGTTGAAACACAGAGCATTGATTTGAGAGTTTACTTATTTCTAATACAATGATTTAATGCCATAAAAGTTTCTCTATGCATTTTTTAAGTTGCATCTCACACATTTTGTTATATTGTGCTTTCATTTATATTTAATTGAGTATATTTTCTAATTTTCTTTGTAATTTAAAGTGTAAACAAGGCATGATTTAGCAGTGTAGTGTTTAATTTCCACACTTAGGGATTTTCCCGATTTTCTTATTATTGATTCCTAACTTAATCTTGGAGACTGAGAATTTACCCTGAATTATTTCAATTATTTTAAATTGAGTAAGACTCATTTTAGTTGACAAGACTATTATCTATGTTGGAGAATGTTTCAGGTGAACTTGAAAAGAATGTATATTCTGGGGTTATTAGGTATTTTGTTCTCCACATGCATGTTAGGCCAAGTTGGTTAATGTTGTTCAAGTCTTCTATGTTTTATCCTTTTTATCCACTTGTTCTATCAATTACTTAGATTAAAAACAGTAAAAACTTCAAACAGTTTTGATTTATATATTTCTCCTTTTAATTCTGTATTTAAATATTTTGTAGATTTTTCTGGTTTTATAGATTTGTATTTGCTATATCTTCCTGTTATATTGTTTATAATTTTGGAATATCCCAATTTGTTCTAGTTGTTCTTATATTAGAGTATTTCTGGCTGATGTTAAGACAACAACTTCATCTGTATTATGCTAATTTCTTGTATATTATTTTTTTATCTCAAACTTTTTGGTTTTTTTAACTTAAAATACGTATCTCTTAGACAAGAAGTAATTGAATCTTATATTGTATACAATTAAAACCTCTGCCTTCTGATAGATTATTTATTCATTCACATCTGATATGATTGGTTAATATGTCTACCATTTTGCTGTTTGGTTTCATTTGTCTCCTTTTATTGTTTGTTCTCAGTTCCTTTTTATTGGCATCTTTTGTGTAAAAAAAAAAATTTTTCATATAGCATTTTTTTCTCTGCTGACTTCTTATATTATTTCTTTTCATTACCTTTTAGTGATTATCTAGGATTTATAGTATTTATCTTTAACGTCTCACAATCTATTTCAAGTTAACACATATTTACCTCTGGTTATAGAAACTTTGCACAAAAATAGTGCCATCCTACCCTTCTTTGTAATAGTGTTGTCATATATAGTGTATCTATATATGTTGCAAACTCAACAACATGGTATAATATGATATATATAGCACATGACCATTCTGCATAAAATATATTCATGTAATCTTGTATTTAATCAAACATTTTCCATTTGTTTTTGGGAGGGGTGAGTGGGAGGGGTGAGGAAAAAAGGAATTTATTAAGAAGACAGAAAAACCTCCCAAATGGGAGGGGGACCTGAAAGATGCTTGCCCATATTTCCCATTTCTGATGTCTATTATTTATTCTGCAGATTTACATCATTATTTTGTTATGTCTCTTAACACCTAATAGAATTTCATTAGCATTTTCTGTAGTCCAGAGCTACTACCAACATATTTTCATAATTTTTATCTAAAATTGCCTTTAGGACTATTGTGGTGGCTCATGACTGTAATCACAGCTTTTTGAGAGGCCAAGGTTGGAGGACTGCTTGAGCCCATAAGTTTAAAAGCAACTTAGACAACATACTGAAACCTCGTCTCTACAAAAAAGTAAAAAAAGTTAGCTGAGCTTCATGATGTGTAGCTTGGGAGACTGAGTCAGAAAGATCACCTGAGCCTAGGAGACTGAGGCTGTCATAGGCTGTGATCATGCCACTGCACTCTAGCCTAGGTGACAGAAGGAGACCCTCACACAATAAATAAATAAATAAAATTGCCTTTAATTTGCTTCTATTTTGAAGGATAATTTTGCTGGATTTAGAAACATTAACTGACATTTTTAATTTCTGTCTGGTTTTCGTATGTCTAGCAATTTGTGAGTCAAAACAGAACAATTTAAGTAATGTGTTTTAAAGCCTCTAAATTCTATTTTTTTAATGAGAGATGTTTATTTATTTAAAGATGTGAGGTACAATTCAGTATTAGGTATACGAGTGGTCATTGTACAAGTAAAGTTTGGGGCTTCCTTTGGTCCCCACTTTGCCTGGTTGGAGATCAGGTACCCTTATTGATGTTATGTGTCTCCCTCCCTCCCCTGGTAGTTTCCAGCTACTGCTAATCTCTTTCTTATAGTATTAAGGTAAATGTTCAGGGTCTGCTTATGAGTAAGAATATGTGATACTCAGTTCTTTCGCATGAAACAGCGTCAGTAAAATTGGTACCAGTTCTTTGAAAATTTGATAAAATTCAACTATGAGTCCATTAGGTTCTGGACTCCTTTTTGTAGGAAGATTTTTAGTTACTGTTTCAATCTCGCTGCTCATTCCTCCTTTCAGGGTTTCTATTTCTTCCTGATTCAAGGTTGGGGGATCGTATGTTTCCAAGAATGTATCCATTTTCTCTAGATTGTCTAGTTTGTTTGCATAGAGATATTCCTAACAGTCTCAGATGATCTTTTGAATTTCTATCATATCAGTTGTAATGTCTCCATGTTCATTTGCTATTGAACTAGTTTGAATCTTCTCTCATTTCTTAATCTATCTAGTAGTCTACCAATTTTGTTTATATTTTCAAAGAACCAATTTTTGTTTCATTGAGTCTTTGTTTTGTTTTTTATTATAATTTCATTTAGTTCCGATTTGATTTTCATCATTTCTTTTTTCTGCTAGCTTTGGGTTTGGTTTATTTGTGTTTTTTTAGTTCTTTGAGTTGTCACATTAGGTTGTCAGCATGCAGTCTTTCAGTCTTATTAATGTAGGCCTTAAGTATAAACTTTCCTCTAAGCACACCTTTGGCTGTGTCCCAGAGGTTTTGATAACTTGTTTTATTACTGTCATTTGTTTTGAGTAATTTTTAAATTTCCATCTTGATTCATTGTTGACCCAAGGATCATTCAGGAGCAGATAGTGAAATTCCATGTTTTTGTTTGGTTTTGCAATTTCTTCTTAGAGTTACTTTCTCGTTCAGACCATTGTGATCTGAGAAGTTGCTTGATATGATTTCAAATTTTAAAAATGTATTATAACTTGATTTGTTGGCTATCATGTGCTCTGTCTTGGAGAATGTTCCATGTGTTAAGTAAAAATGTGTATTCTGTAGTGTGGGGTGAAATGTTCTATAGATGTCTGTTTTTTCTAATTTCTCTAGGGTCCACTATAATCCCAATGTTTGCTGACTTTCTGTCTTGATGATGTGTCTATTGTTGACAGCAGAGTGTTGAAGTCACCCACTGTTATTGTATTGCTGCCTATATATATATTTAGGTCTAGTAGAATTTTTTTTATAAAACTGAGAGTTCTAGTGCATATTCAAGGTCTAACAATTAAGTTTGTGAACTTACCACCATGTTCTTATGTGGGCAGCATTGTACAAACAAATCAATAAGGTTTCATAATCTTAGTGTATCAGTGCCTCACATCTGTGTTGGTGTCAATGTGTAGCAGTGTCTTGCTGAGTATCCTTCATTATTGTTGTTGCTACATGGCAAAAATGGAAGTAAAATTAGGAGCATGTTATCCAAGATTATGAAGATAACACCATGAAGAAAACAGCAGTGTACAAATTGATTAAGCATTTTTCTGAGGGAAGAGAAAGTGTCACTTAAAAAAAAAGGTCAGGATAGCCAATAATGAGCAAAAAGGTTTAAAACATTGCAAACATTTGTCAAATTGTGCATCAAAATTATCAGCTGACTGTAAGAAGCATAGTAGACCAATTAAATATCTATGGAGAAAATTAGGAAAGTTAGTAATTCTTAACTGAAAATTTTGGCATGAGAAATACATGTGCAAAAATGATCCCAAAGGAGCTCTTGTATCACAACAATGCACAAGCTCATGCAGCACTGTGTGAGGTAGTTTTTAGCTGGTAAAAAACAGTTCAGAAGATTGAAACAGGACCCCTACCTACTCCACACACAAAAATCCACTCTAAATGGATCAAGATCATAGTAAAACCTCAAACTATAAGAATCTCAAAAAATACAGGATACACCTTCACAGAAATCAGAATAGGCAACAAATTCCTGATCAAAACCCCAAAAGTCCATGCCATAAGAGATAAGGTAGACAAGTGGGACCTCATCAAACTG
>CAUYQG010041322.1:0-45522 GCA_963574415.1 Tarsius wallacei | reverse complement strand
TTCTTAAAAATCCAAGACATTGCAAAGACATTATTTAAACAAATTCAGGATAGAGAGGGTGCCTCTAGGAGTTGGGGATAAAAGTATCAGTAATTTCGGCCGGGTGTGGTGGCTCAAGCCTGTAATCCCAGCCACTTTGGGCGCTGAGGCAAGAGGATTTCCTAAGCTCAGGGATCCACAACCAGCCTGGACAACTTGGTGAGACCTCATCTCTACAATAAATAAAAACAATAAGCGGGGCATGGTAGTGTTGTGCCTATAGTTCCAGCTACTTGGAAGGCTGTGGTGGAAGGACCACCTGAGCCCAGTACGTTGAGGCTGCAGTGGCCGTGAGCATGCCACTGCACTCCAGCCTGGGCAACAGAGTGAGGCTCCAACTCAAAAGGAGAAAAGAAAATGTAATTGTCTTTTGCACTTTTATTTTGTAGCTTGAGACTTTACCAAAGTCCTTTATCAGTGCAAGGAGGTTTTTAAAAGATTCTCTTGGATTTTCAAGGTATAGGTTCATATCGTCAGCAAATAGAGATAACTTGACTTCCTCTTTTCCTATTTGGATACCCCTGATTTCCTTCTCTTGTCTGATTGCTCTAGTTAGGACTTCCAACACTATATTGAATGGAAGGGGTGAGAGTGGGCAGTCTTGTCTTGTTCTGGTTTTCAGGGAAAATGTTTTCAATTTCTGCATGTTTTGCAATATGTTGGCTGTGGCTTTATCATAGATTTACCCATGTTATGGTGGGTGACTTACGAGGTCACCCGATCACACCCCGTTGATTGTTCAGCAGTTTTTGACCAAATACAGGTGACCCCTGTGCCTCACCCTCCCTATTCACCCAATCTTATGTCCCCAGCAACATTTTTTTGTTTCCCCAGATGAAAAATGTCCTCAAAGGGAAATGTTTTGCCAATGTGGAAGAAGTGAAACAAAACCGACAGAAGCACTGAAAGGATCAAAATTGACGAGTTGAAAAACTGTTTTGAGCAGTGGAAAAAAAAATCTCCATAGGTGTATTGCTTCAAACAGAGAGTACTTTGAAGGTGACTGAAGTTAAAACATGTAATAATAAATACACATTTTTATAAGTAAATTCTGAGGGGGGTTTTAGTGTTCCTCTTATAAATTTGAAACTCATCATCACATAGAGTGTATCCAAAGCCAAGTGACTGGATGAAATCATCTAGGTAGTAAGTTTAGACAGTTTGGGTGACCTTGTCTCTAGCTTTAGATTGTAAGAGCAACTTTTAACACTGTTGAAGAGAATAAAAGATGTCAGAGAAGAACTAGAATTCCCTCCCTGCTCACTCCAATTCCAGGCTGGTTAGAAAGAATGCATGGTTTCCAGAGAAAAACGTTAGTGAGCCAGGCCAATGTTCCTGTGGTGTAGGGTCAACACTAAGAGTGTAAAAACAAACAGACACATCTGAATCTCCAAATCTCAAATCCAGCTGGTAACATTATCACAGACAAGATGAAAGAGCTGTTGACTAGCAGCTGGAAAAATAGCTCTCGTATTCTGGCTCAGTGGTTCTCAATTTGGCTATACTTTGGAATCACCTGGAGAGCTTTAGTATCACTGAGGCTTGAGGCCCACTCCAGGATTCTGATTTAATTGATCTGGGGTACAGCCTGGATTCGGGGAGTTTTTAATGCTCCCCACGGATTCCAATGTACAGCCAAGGTTGAAAACCACCACTGGAGCTGAAGAACATTACAGTTAATTATCATTGTCATCACCTTTAGAAGCAACTCTGAGCTTGCTTTTTGCTCAGAAAGACATTAGGGAGAAGTGACTAAACAGTGACAGAATGTTGACTCGGAAGGCTGAAAAATAGACAAAGTATAACTAGAAGTATTGAACATACATTTTAAGTTGTTTGTAGTAGATCATTTCTCAGAACATTTCTAAGACCACAAGGATGTGTGCAAACAGAATGATAATCTGGGTATTTTCTTGTAGTTTGTGCTAGAGGTAGGTGTTGTATAGGATAACAGAACTACCATCAGCTGGTCTATGCGGAAAGGATTATAAAGCATGTACACAGAGTATACTAAAACATAGGCAATGGGAGTGAAATTAACACTTTTCAGAATAATGTGGAAAAGGCAAAGATATGAACGCTGCTTATTTATATAAGAAATTTTTGGCTGAGTGCAGTGGCTCGCATCTATAGTCACAGCACTTAGGGAGGCTGAGATGAGAGGATTATTTGAGACCAGGAGTTCGAGACCAGTTTGGGCAACGTAGCAAGGCCTCATCTCCACAAAAAGAATTTAAAAATTAGGCGTGGCGGCATGCTCCTACAGTCCAACAACTCAGGAGGCTGATGGAGAAGAATCACCTGAGCCCAGGAGGTCAAGGCTGCAGTGAGCTGTGATGGTGCCACTGCATTCCAGCCTGGGCAACAGAGTGAGATTCCAATATAAAAAAAAAAATTAACTATTTAAACAGTGCTTTCAGAACTCCTTTCAAACATATTTCCGGTTGATTGGTTTGTTTGCAAAAGTCTAGTTCCTTCTGAGCCCCATGCTGCTGACCCTGAAAAGGTCACAGTGTTTTTGTGGTTGCAGTACAGGAACATCACATCCATGAGATGGGTAGGTTTTGTGGCATGGTATTGTGAAAAATAAAAGCATTTTGAAGAGAAAAGCAACACCACCCTAAGTTCCAATTGCTCTCAATAAATTAACATGGCTATGATGTAGGGAGAATAAGTAAAACGCTAGAAAAATAGTACAGTTTGTACTATTTCACCATTAGATAGAGGTTATGGGGTTTAATTTAGGTTCAGACGATCCAGCAGACTTTGTCTCAAAACCTTGAATATTCACACAGAATCTGACCACAAAAACAAAGCTGAGACCCAAACAAAAACACAATGTTTTCTGTTTCCTAGTTGTGTTTGTCAGCAGTGGTTTATCTGAGGCAAAGGACTTTGGATCTTCATGCTATTGTTCCTTTTTAGGGTGTATTGAATCCAAGACAAACGTGCTTCTGGGATATGGAATGCTAAGGTTGAGTTTTAAACTCACTGGAAAAATAAATGTCTCAATCAGATATATTCTGTTATAAACAGTAATAGGTGGATTCGTTCTTGGGTACTATCAACAATCTGTGCTTCAAACCAGATTTTTAATTCTGGCTGGAATGCTAAACCGTGTTTTAAAGAGATGACTGACACCGGTATTTTAGAAATTTTAAGCAAGAAATTTCCTCATATTGTTTCTTCTTCTTCTTAGAGTTAAATGACCTCAGGCAAATTACTCCACTTGTGAAATTTAGTATCCTCTGTAGGACTTCTTCTACCCATTTGTTTTAACATGGTTTCAAGGCCAAATGTGATCATTCAACATGGAAAATTATAAAGTGCTTTTCATAGTTATTATTAGCAAGTTAACAACGTTATACTTGAGAATCTGCACCTGCAAATAGTATTGTAGCATACATTAGTGAGATGGTAGCATTTTTAGAGATAACATTTATGTTCTCAACAAGGTTTAGAGGTTAAAAATAAATTTTACATTTATTATCTCATTACTTACCCTGATATAACCTATGAAAAATGTTCATTTCTCAGTTTTAAAGATGACACAAGCAGCTCGGAATTATTGTATGATAATTGATATGCATACACATATTTGCATATGTATTTACTGGGGTACTCTGCGTTAGACATTGTTAAGCATTTTTTACCTGTGTGGTGTTAGCTCCAAAAGCAGGCTTCAAATCTAATTCATTAAACTCTCTAATACTCTCCTTACTAGCTAACTCTGCTTATCATATTGGGCATTATTTTAGAAGATACTATCCAGTGAAAAAGTGAGGATTTAAAGATAGAGTGACATGCGCAAGGCTCCCATAGGTATGTGGATGAAAGATAGGTGCATAAAAATGACAAAATACATACATGGCAATACAATCTTGTAAATCTCTTTCAGTTGCTCTTTTAAATTTTTCAAGTTCAGAAAATCACATACATAAGAAGCTGATGTTAATAGCAAGCAAACAAAGGGTTTATATTGACTTCCTATGGCTGTGATAGCAAAATATCACAAACTGGGTAGCTTAAAACAGCAGACATTTATTCTCTCACAGTTCTGCAGGCTTGAAGTTCAAAATCAAGGTGTTGGCAGGTTGGATTCCATCTGGAGGCTCTGAGAGAGAATCTGTTCCATGCTTGTCTTCTAGCTTCTGGTGTTTGCTGGAAGTCCTTTGACATTCCTTGGCTTGCAGCCA
Organism: Tarsius wallacei; assembly: GCA_963574415.1. NCBI lineage: Eukaryota > Metazoa > Chordata > Mammalia > Primates > Tarsiidae > Tarsius > Tarsius wallacei. Next base: position 41,287 of record CAUYQG010041322.1, on the reverse strand, counting down.
TATTCTAGCTGACTCTGCTTCTGCCATCACATGGCCTTCTTCCCCATGTGGCTGTGCATCTCCAAGTTTCTCTCCTTAATAAGGACACAGGTCATTGGATTTATGTTCCACCCTAATCCAGCATAACTTCATCTTTACTTGATTACATCTGCAAAGACACAATATCCAAATGACATCACATTCACTGGTACTAGGGATAGGTTTTCAACATTTCTTTTTGAGAGGCACAATTCAACACACAAAGGGTTTTAAAAAAAATTTTTTTGGCTGAAACATTTGACTGTAAGTTGTAGACACATTGCCCCATTTCTCCTAAATACTCAGTGTGCATTTTCTAAAAAGTGGCACTCTCTTACATAATAACCACAGTATTTTTATAAAAATCAAGACATTAACATCAATACCAGATACCATCTAATCCACACACTCTATTTAAATGTTGCCAATTATCCCAATAAATTATTCATAACAAAACAAACCAAAAGCAAATGTCTTCCCTTTTGCCCTTTTTCTTCATGATCTAGGATCCAACCTAGGATCATTTAGTTGACTGGTCTCTTTGACTTCTTTCAAGTTGGAACTGTTCCCAGTTTTTTCTTGCTTCTGAAGATTTTGACATTTTTAAGAGTACAGGCCTATAACTTTGCAGTGTCCTTTAATTTGAGTCTTTCTGATGCTTCCTCAAGATTCATATAATTGAATTGGGAAATATATGATGCTAGTTTGTCCCATTATTGGTAGTGCTGACTATTATCACTTGGTTAAGATGGTACATGCAGGGTTTCTCCACTGTGTGACTATTGAATAATTAATAAGCAGTGATATGCAATTTGCAGGGAGTTACTTTGAGGCTATGTAAATATCCTGCTCCTCATCAAACTTTTACCCAGTAGCTTTAGCATCCATTGATGTTTTCTGCTTGAATGATTTATGATTGTGAAATAGTAATTTCTAATTCCATCTTTCCTTCTGTACTTATTAACTGGCATTCAGCTGAAGAAAGAGCTTTCCCTTTTCCCTTTTGTATTCATTTATACAAATAAGGGCTCATGGATATTTATTTTATTCAGTGGGTTATAATTTATTATTATCATTATTTATTGTGACTGTCACATTTGGGCAGTGAGAGTCCCTTCGTGCTGGCTCCTGTTTCCTTTTGACATGTCCTTAATCATTATTTGAGTGCTTCTTAGTTTCTGGTTCAACACAATATTCCAGACTTACCTTGTACTTTCCCTGCTTTAGCCACGGAATTATCCATTTCAACAAGTCATGTTTTCTTTTAGTGAAGGATGGTGTTTAACAACCAAGATTTGGGGTAGAAAATGCATCCTTTTTTACTGGGGTTTCATTGCTTCAAGGCCTTTTCAGAAGGTGTACATAGGAAATGTTTATATGTATACGTACATACATGTATGCATACATGTCTCTGTGTTTGTATCTGTCCATATGGATATCTATGTACCCATCAACATAGTATAGACAGTATGATAGACAGAATTCTAAAGGTGGTTTCCCTGAGATTCTTATCTCCTGGTTATTCAACCAAACATTAATGCAGGGACTGCAGTGAAGGGATTTTGCAGATGTGGTTGAAGTCCTAAATCATTTGGCCTTAAGATAAGATTATTCGGGTAAGCCTGGCCTATTCAGGTGAGTCCTTTAAAAACAGAGTTTTCTCCAGCTAGGAGAATAAGAGAAATAAAGCAGATCTGAAGCACAAGATTTGTGCACTGTTCCTGGCTTGATGATAGTGGGAGGGCAGAGTGACAAGGAATTCTGGTGGCCTCAAGGAGCTGAAGATGGCCCCAGCTGATAGCCAGAAAGAAAACAGGACCTCAGCCCTATAAAAACAAGGAACTAAATTGTGCCAACAACCTGAATGAGCTTGGAAATGGATTATTTTTAAGTCTGCACATAAAGGCCCAGACTGACTGATACCTTGACCTTGGCCTAGTGATAACCTGTGCCTAGAACCCAGCTGAGCCTTCTTGGATTTCAAACTTACAGAACTGTGAGCTAATGAATGCATGTTATTTTAAGCCACTAAACTTGTGGTAATTTGTTATAGCAGCAATAGAAAACTAATACAGATAGACATTGATATAAATGCAAAACTATGAGTTTATACTAATTCTACTGGGGTGTCATTGCTTCTAGGCCTTTTCAGAAGAATATCATAGGATTTTTCTAGTCACCCTTCTATTATATCTGTACCTCCAAAAATTAATAACCCAATTTCCATCATCTTCAAGAAATTTACTTATTTGCTCAATTCCCTCATATATAACCGACCTCCTCACCATGTAGACCATCTCCTAGGCCTTGGCCTCACATCACACAGTGGTCACATTGATTAATTACCTCCCACACCTACCCCATTGTGTTCAGTAAATCTCACTGTTTGAGATACCTAAATCTAGACCTCACTACCCATGGGGCCCATCCCAGCCAAGTTGTTCATGGACTATGGACCCCATGAATGATTTATGTTTAAGTACTTTTTTTAAAGCATCATTTCAGAGACTAATTCTTTGAGAGGTAAATAGTAGATACATACCACCTTTTGCTCTAACACCTACCATTAATATGAAACAGCATTTTACAGGGTACCACTCTGTTGTGTTAGACATTCTGAAGCAATTCTAGATGAGTATAATGCCTGCTTTCAGACTGCCATTTTTTGATGTAGTAAGTCTGAAAGAATTGCAACCCTAAATGGATAGCTGAACTTTTACTTTGCCTAACAATCTTCAGAATCTGATAGACTTTCTCATCTAATTTTGAGTTGTTGTTTTTTTTTACAAACAGCCTGTGATATTGTGATATAAGAAATACTTTGTCATAGTCCATTTTCTGCTGCTATTACAGAATATCATAGACCGGGTAATTTGTAAAGGACACAAAATCTCAAATGTATTCATTTAGCCCACAGTTCCAGAGTTTGGGACGCCCAAAACCATGCATGCTCCGATATGTGGTGAGGGCCTTCTTGCAGTACCATGACACAGTGAAGGGCATCACACGGCAAGGATGCATGCCCACAAGACAGAGTATGTCATATTTAAAATAATGGCATTAATCTATTCATGAGGGTCGAGATCTCATGATCTAATCACCTCTTAGAGGCCCAGTACCCTTACATTAGCAATTAAATTTCAACATGAGTTTTGGAGAGGACATTCAAATCGTAGCAGTCGTCATCCTCAGTTCCTGGCACAGAGCTCCTGAACCCCTTAGAATTAGAACCCTTAATAGGGGCTAAAGGGGTGTCTTTTGTTATTCATACTAAGCTCCTCTTAACCTTACCTGAGTTTATGCTAATAAACTGGGAGAATGAGGGCTGATTGCCAGAGAAGGCAACCATGTGATTAGAGTTGGAACTTTCCGCCTTATTCCCGACCTTCAGGGAGAGAAGAAAGACTGGAGGTTGATTACAATCACTAAAAGGCTAATGATTTAATCAATCATACCTAGGAAACAGAGCCCCCTCATAGTTTTCTTTAAATAAAAAATACATTTATTAAAATATAAACCCTAAACAACAAGGTTTAAAAGCATCTGGGCTGGTGAATACATCCAGAGGATGAAAGGATGGTCCCAGAGAGGGCATGAACCTCAGTACACCCCCTCATCCCCATACCTTGTCCTGTGTATTTCTCCCACTTGGCTGTTCCTGAGTTTTCTTCTTTATAATAAACGGGCAATAGTAAGTAAAATGTTTCACGGAGTTCTGTGAGCCATTATTGCAAATTACCATACCTGAGGAGGGGTTCATGGAAACCCCTGATTTACAGCCATCCAGTCAGAATTACAGGTGGAAACTTGGGACTTGTAACTGACATCTGAAGTGAAGGCGGTGTTGTGGGACTAAGCCTTTAACCTGTGGGGTTTGCACTAATTCACTCTAGGGTTGTTAGTGTCAGAATTGACTTGCAGGACAATCACTTAATGTCCAGAGGGTTAGAGAATTGGTTGATATGAGAAAAATCCCCATTTTTGGTGTAAGAAGAGTTGTGCAGGTAGACGAATAGTTTTTTCTTGTACAGCCCATACATTTAATAGGAACATACCTTCCATACATTTCTTCTCTTTTTAGGACAGAGAGAGAAAAGGGGAGGGCTGAATTTGGGAAAATGTAAAACGTAATAAATTTTAATTATAGTAGGTAATACACAGAACTTGTTTTTGCTATCTAGTAGAAAAACACCTCCTCTCTCAACTATAAATTTGGCTGAGAGACAAGAACAAAATAATTATATATTCACCTCCGCCTTTCAATAAAGGCAGAAAGAGCTTTCCATTTCAAATTTGTTTTGTTTTGTACCACATGTGGGTTAATTAGATAAAACTATGTCATGTGCCAGATTCAATCAGCCTGAAAATAATCAGAAAACTGGATTTGGCATTGTTTATGCTGTTTTGGCTCAGATAGACAAAAGCACAAAATGTAAATTGGCTCTAGAAAGCAACATATGTGTACTGGTGCCAGCTTTTCTTTCATGGGATTATCTCTAGCTGGCACCTGAGCAGCAGAGGCTGCTCTGGGTGACCATTAGACAGATCTACATCATGTAGGTACCCATTTTCCTCAATTAGACAGTGGACGTCTTCACGAGGGGCACTTATTTTACTGCTTTTGACATAGGCCAAAATGAGTTTGCCAATTACTGACTGTCGGTCAACAGAAAATACATGCTGAAGTTAAAAAGCAAACCCACATTTTTGTTTAGCTTATCCCCTGTGCCATCCTTTAAGTTCATTTCTTGTTTTTTAATTGTTTGTAAGATTAGAAAGAAAGCCCTAAAACTATTCATTCTGCTCTATTTCCTTGTTGCAGGTAGTTCAGTGAAATATTATTAAATAGAAGGCAGAGTATTTCACTGTCTTCCTACTTTAAGATGGTATCTATAGTTTTCCAACAGATAAATATTTTTGTACATATCCAAACAATCACAGTGAGAAATAGTCACTTTACAAACCTAATCATCTGATTGGTGATGATAAGCTCCAGATGAATTTGCTTTCCTTTCTCTTTTTGTTTTATATACTGTCTGACGTCAATATACAGGGAAATATCATTATCTGTTATTCTTATACTTTTTTATAAAAAGAACATTTTCTAGAATGAGAGATGGGTGGTCATCACTATCTCTCTAGAATGAATGCTACTCTTCTTGCTTAGGTCACCAGTGACCACCTAAGTACCAGTTCTATCCTTACTTATCTGCGGGTACCTGGCATTCCTCACTATTTCATTCTTTTTGAAACTTCCTTGGTTTTCATGACCCTGCTCTGTCCTGTCTTCTTTTATCTTTCTGGCTTCTTATTTGTAATTTATGTTACCCTCTCCCTCCCACCCCCATTGCTCATTCCTTGAGTCTTTGTGATCTCAGAGCCTAATCCTCACTCTCTTTTCTTACTTTATATAATTTTCCTAGTTCAAGTATGGTGGGCTTGTCTTACCAGACAGCAATAACTCAAGCATACCCTGAGAATGACCCTATGTTCCTTGGTGAATGTGTGCTTGGTGTTCTGAGGTGTAAACTCTGGGATGGCCAACCCAGATATTTATGACATATTTGTGAAGAACATCTGGACCTTGGCCCGTTTCTAGGGATGTTGGACATGCAAGGGACTGCGGCCCTTTGTTTTAAGCTAGGTGAAGGTTGCTAAGCAGAGGTTGCTATGTGAAAGTTGCTATATAAACAGTACACTTGCCACAAATGGTAGCAGTTTTTTTCTGTCCAGTCAGCCACCCCTGGACACCCTGTGTGTAAGTCTCCAATAAACCTTATGTCTCATTCATTGTAACCAGGTCTTGTTTTCAGCCTCTCAGACACTGTGTTGTCCCTGCTGGATTTACCAGGGGGTTTGTCAGGACAGTTTAGTAGTGGCCAGTGAAATAAATCTAAGAACCACCATGAATTCTTTCCATCACCTTCTCTCTCCATTTGTTCAATTCCAAATCTCCCAAATATCTCTCTCTCTCTCTCTCTCTCTCTCTCTCTCTCTCTCTCTCTCTCTCTCTCTCCTTCTCACTCTCTGAAATCTTTCTAGCCACCAAATCTTTATCCTATCCCTTTACGATTAGTTCACTCCTTGGATCAGTTAGAAAGCTCTGGTTGCAAATACAAAAAACCTAGCAAAACTTGGTTTAAAAATAAGGTGATGGTTTCCTCAAAAAGTTAATTCATTGAAAAAGGTAGAAAAGGGAATGCTTTAAAATTAAATAAGACTAATGTGGCATAGCCATTGTCAGTCTGGTATCTGTTGCTATAACAGAATACAGACTATTTTATAAAGAAAATAAGTTTGTTTCTTACAGTTCTGTTGGCTGGGAAATTCAAGGGCATGAAGCTGGCATCTGATGAGGGCCTCTGGGCAGCAACATCCCATTGTGGAAAGGTGGAAGGACAAGTGAGGACATGTAGAAGAGGCTGAGATCTCTTTATAACAACCTACTCTCTCAATAACTAACCCACTTCCATGATAACCACATTAATCCACTCATGAGGAAAGGCCCTCATAACCTGAACACTTCCCATTACGTCCCACCTCCCAACACTGTTGGGTATTAAGTTTCAACATGAGTTTTAGAGGAGACATTCAAACCATAACAACCATCTACTACTATGTGTGAACTTTGGATACTGCCATGAAAAAACCAGCTATTTAAAAGTTTTCTGTAGCGATCAAGGAAATTTAGACAGTAACTGGATATTAGATTACACAAAAGGTTATAAATAATTTTGGTTGGAGAGTGTGGGCGGCCCCTTTCCTGGGCACAGAAGCTCTTACTATCCCCCCCAACCCCCTGCTGTCTTTCTCTTTGCCTCTGCCACTTCCTTCCTCAGCCTCTTCCTCGCCAGTACATCGAAGAAGACAACCAGGACCCACGTGGTAGCAGTTCTACATTGGAAGAACGCAAGCTAAGAGGCAGCAATGAATGTGAGTCATGAGGTGAACTTCTTAGTGGAGGAAGTCCTTCGTTTCGGTTCAAAAAATGCCGATGGAAAGTTAAGCATGAAATTTGGAGTCCTTTTCTGAGATGACAAATGGTGCCAACCTCTTTGATGCGTTGGTAAGAACCCTCAAAGCTGCAAAATGAAGGAAGATTGTTGCGTATCCAGGAAAGCTACTTTTATAAGGTGTTCATGATGATATTGACATTATATTGCTGTGAAATTAATGTGGTTCACGTATCTCTGTGTATTGCCATTTTTCGTTTCTGATAAACTGGAATATAAAGTCAAAGATCAAACAACAGAGCCTACTTAATGTATTTTTTATAGAACTTTGTAAACAAAAGCAGACCCATATTTTAGAAGTCTGTTCTTTTTATATCTTGAAAGAAAACATGTATCACACTGAAAATAAAATTCCATTGTTTATCTCAGGAATCTGGTTGGGAAATGCAGGCAATAAGGCTTTTTGTGGGGGGGAGCAGGGGAGTGTTTGCTTCATAAATCATTCTTAGAAAATTTCTACAAATATTTGGCATTCTGTGAAAGCAAGAAGCAAACTGAAGACCAACTCCCATGAGAAATGTAATAAGACCTATAATTGTCTTAAAAATAATAATAATTTTTGTTATGTCATGAAAATGGCTATGTCAGAAAATATCCATATTTAGCAGGAATGCATACTAAAATGATCAGAGTGAAATGTCTTGATATGTTTTATTAGAAAAAAATATAAATGAAGAATTGTGGCAGAATCTTGACAATTGTTAAATCTGGATCTGGGGGAAGAAGTGAGGGTTCATTGTGCTACCTTTTTCTACATTTTAAATGTTTAACATTTAAAATAATTTAAATAAAATTTTAAAAATGAAAACAAATGAAATTTTTTTTTTTTTTTTTGAGTTGGAGTCTCACTCCGTCACCCAGGCTGGAGTGCAGTGGCACGCTCCCGGCCACTGCAGCCTCGACCTGCTGGGTTCCGGTGATCCTTCTGCCTCAGCCTTCCAAGTAGCTGTAATTATAGGCATGTGCTACCATGCCCAGCTGATTTTTTTTTTTATTGTAAAGATGAGGTCTAGCCAAGTTCCCTGGCGGGTCTCGAACCCGCGGACTTAGGCAATCCACTCACCTTGGCCTCCCAAAGTGCTGGGATTACAGGCTGAGCCACCAAGCCTGGCCACAAATGAAATTTTTACTAAAAAATTCAGAGATGGAGGAGACTTCAATAGTAGTAGTAGCTAAATGATATCATGCATCCAGTTTCTTTTCTATTTTCTTATGACTTTCAAGAGTGCTTACTTCATCCTAAAGCCATCTCTTCTCATGGTAGGGAGACCACATATCCAGGTTTGCCAGATAGTATCAGTTACATCTAATGTTCCCCTAACGTGATTATTTATAGCACTATCTTTCTCTTTCTCTCAAATGTGACCTTTTTTTGGATGATAAATGGTCATCTAAGTTTATGGTTGTCAAATGACTGCCAACCACAATTAGGTCCTCATGCTTTTCTGTTAATGCCCAGCTAAAGAGAAAAGAAGCTGCTTTTCTAGAAGTATCCAGAAAACCTTTCCTATACGTCCAGTGACCCAGAAGGGCAAAGTGCCCATTCATTAAACAGGCATCATCACTAGAGTAATGAGATGCATTGGTTGACTTTTCAATCAAGGACCACTCTAAGAGTAAGGACCAACTCCATAGTTGGGTCTGTGTTGAAAAATTGCCAAGAGGGATTAAATTTGGGGGGAAAAACCCAATAAAGTTCACTAAATTCCTTCTTGCCATGTCCCTCTGTCACTGCCCTAGTTTAGGCCTCAGCATCTCTTACTCAGACTATTGCAATAACTCTCTAGCTGATCTCTCTCCTTTCATTTTGGCCTATAACCACATTGCTTCCAGAATGATCTTCTTAGTATGTAGATCTAATCATGTCACTGCTGTATTCAACAATTTTTGATGCCCTGTTTTCACCTTTAAGATAAATTCTAATGCCTTTGCTTATTATATAAAACTGCTCGATATCTGGTCTTTATCTGGTTATCTGTCCACCTTCATCCATCTTCATTCTCCTCTTTATACTTTAAGCTTTAGCAAAACTGAATGGTATGTAGCATTATTCACATACAATGCTTTCTCTTACCTTACTTCCCAAGCGTGCCTCATTCTTATCAATCCAGCACATTTGTACTCATCCTTACATTGTCATCCTGAGTGCTGACTTCTCTGACTCCTTCCCTGAACATTTATTTCAGGCCCCTTCTCCTATGTACCCACTGCACCTTGTCATATAGTAAAACCTCTTTTCTGACCAGACAGGATAGTTGTTGGTGGGCTAATTAAAAAACCAACTAAATCTAGGATCATAACTGTAATACATACTTTAAACATTTTTAACATCATATGCAAATCACTGTTTCTCTGCTTTTTTTTCGTTATCTCCCCTAAATAGCTTTATTAGACTTTTTTTCTAATAACATTTTCCCTACCCCTGTGAAATTTTAATGTCACAACAGGCAGATTGTATAACTATTCATGTACTCTAATGTGTATCTGTAGGACCAAGGTCTTTTATTTGGATGTGGTTTCTCTGATTCAGTTCTGCCTTGGATTTCTTCCATTCTGATAAAATCCATCCTCTATGATTCCTAATTTGAGCTTGTTTAAAATGAAGGTGGAACAAGATATTTTAAAAGAAACTGAGTGTAGAATCATAGTCAGTGTTTGTGATTCTCTTCCCATGCCCATGGTTCAATAGATTAAAATAAACATTAACAACAACAACAACAACAAATAAAAATTTGATTTTATCAAAGCTTTCCAAGGCACTTAATTTCATTTTCATGAAAATAACTGTTTCCTCCCCCATACTTATACTTTATATCACAATGCAATGTTAATCAGATTTTCATAATTTTAGAGACAAGACAACTGGTTTGGGATTAACACCACTGTTTGGGGGCTACAGGCAGAGGCAGTGAGAGAAAATATAAAAGAAAATAAAGAGGTCAATAATAGTAACTAACACTTTTGTAGACCTCACTAAGTATCAGCCCTGTTCTAAGAGCTTTACAAAAGTGAACTCATTTATTGCTCACAAGGGAGGTGCTGTTATTGTCACTCACTTTGCTAATTAAGAAACTGAGGCAAGAGAAGTAAATTTTCTTTGCCAAAAGTTCTTTCAAACAACAAATTTTTAAAACACGTTTTAAAAATTGAGATGTTTCTAAGATGTATTACCAATGTAATCTGCCTTTCTTTTACAATGTCTATTGAACATAATGTAATCTGTCTTTGAAGTGGCATAGCTAATTAAAATAGGCCAATGAAAATTTAATGTGGCCTCCCTTTTGGGTTTCACAAAAACCATTCTTCTTTGTTCTCATGGAAGTCAGAAAAATGAATTTAGCTAAATCAGGAACAGATCCTTGTGGGAGAGAAAAGGACTTACTGCTCTTGTTTCCATCCTTTCTTTGCTGATGAGGGTGAATTTACTACAGAACCCAAAGTCTGAGAACTGAATAAGGTTTGTGAATGAGATTTTTCTTTAAAACTGGCGACTTCTGTAGGAGAAGGTGCCGAGACAGCTGTAGAATCAGGTCAGTCAAGCCTACACGCAGCCAGCCATCTGCTCTCAATAGGTTGGGGTCTGAACTGAGACATAACTCTGCTGAGCCTAAATCCCTCCATCTTGCTATCCTCTCCCTTGCCCACTTTCTTCTCCTCTTTTCTTGGCTTCTGCTCTGGGAGCTTCCCTCCAGTTATTGAGCAGGGACAGCAGCTGCCCTAAGAGGCACTGCTAATCTGGGTCCTGTTCCAATTGTTCATTTGTTCCAAGCTAGCAGCCTGTTACTGCTAGGGCCCAGATGCTGGAGCACGCTAAACCCCAAGGAATCAGTGGCCTTATTTGTCTGCTTGACACTACAGGTACAATGCCCAGCACAGTGCCTGTACCTAACAGATATTCAATAAATACTTATTGAATAAGTAAATAAATGAATGCATTACCTGTAGGCCCAACCCAATTTATTTGCTTAGTTCACCAATGTCCTTCATTATTGTGGATTAGCTTAACAAAAATTAATTTCTGTGATATCTCACATCTCTGAAGAGTCTTGGAGTGTTTTTTACCCAGTCCTCTGTACCACCCTTTTCATTTATTTGTGTTTGTTCCCAGTTGAAATTTCTGGCACTCCTTCTCTTCCATCTAAAATAATCTTCCCCATTCTTTACTGACCATCTCAATGGCTAAGCCTCCATCTAACCTTCTTTGATGACCATTGTTCAAAGTGGCCATCCCCTCCTGCAAATTCCAATGGTACTGTGGTTGCAACTCTCCTCATAAATGCATTGCACAAGCTGCTTCCATACCCCTTCCCCCCCATTTCTGTGGGACAAATGTTGCTCTCCTACATATAAGAAGAGTTTTGGAGAGGTGAATGGGCATATTCGGGGACAGAAGCATAGAAAATGATTGAGGTAGGCTAGAATTCAGACTTCTTGTTTCTTCCCATTCCAGCTCTCTTTATCCTGCTATACAGTGTGTGGACTCATGTTTTGGTGCATATTATTATTGCTCTGTCTTTCCTACTAGATTGTAAATTCCTTCAGAACCTAACTTCTTAGGCATGCAAAAATAATTAAGTGAATACATTAATAGTTCAAAACTAAAATTAATAGCTCAATAACTCAAAACTTAAAATTCAGGAAAATTTTCGACTGATTTTGCAATGGATTGTAAAGAGCAAAAGAGCTTCCGAGTTGGTACAGGAGTTGGGAAACACTATACCGGTTTCAACTGTAGGGTAGTTTTTGCTCCAAAAAGCTTGACTTCCAGAGGAATCATAAAGTTCTACATGCACGTCAGCACAAAATCATTTGTGGGAGTGATATTTGTTTATTTACTTGCTTACAATTTCTTCTCTGTAATTCCATCTTAAAGAAAGCCATTTATTTGGGGGTGGAGTAAGCAAAATCCCTCTTCAATCGCTCTCCGAGTGGTAGCATTGTGGCATCCAACAGCAGTTGATAGGAAGAAAGGCCAGAGCGGGCCAAGAAGCCTCAGACAAGTCCCTACCCACGGGCTCTCCAGCGAGACCCGGCCTCTCTTGGCCAGGCATTCTATGAGACCAACATCAGGTTGCAGGGCTCAAGCCCAGGCGCTGGGGAGAGCCCAGCCTTGGCTTTGGGCCTGCGAATATGAAACAAAAAAGTCCCAAAGCCCTCGGCTCGGAGTCTGACCCCGAGCGTTGACGGGACATGTCAACTCGAGCCCGGGTTTGGACTCGATCTCCTGGGGCCCCCGCTTCCACCCGCGCGGCGGGGGCAGCGTCCGCGAAATCCGCGAGATGGACCTGTCCTCGCTAGTTTGTCCCTAAGGCCGCCTCGTAGGCAGCGCCGCGGCGCCGTGCGTCTCTCCGGGCCATATTGCCATGGCTGCCCGTGGCGGCGTCGCCCCCGTCGGCGATGGGCTGCGCTACGCCGAGTACACTCCGCCCTCGGCCAAACGGCCGGACGCCGATGTAGAGCAGCAAGGACTGGTGAGTCCTGCTGGCGACCTCCGCCCTCCCCGGCTCCTAGCTGCCCCGGCCCACCCCGCTGGCGGCCCCGGGGCCCCTTCCCCGTCCCTGCCTCTCCCCTCTCCACCCCCACCCCTGAACCCTCGTGCTCCAGGCTGCTTTCGCCGTCTGTGTCCCGCCGCGCGTTCGTTCAGCCGAGGGGCTGCTCTGCTGGCTTTGACCTCTGGGCGTGGGAGACCCAGCGGTTCCGAGGGTCTCTCTCCTCGGGGGAGCTCCCAGTCTTGTCGCGATACAAACCAGAAAGTTGGCCATTGCGGATACAGTGTGACAAGTGGTGTGTGTCGGATTCTGCTGTCACGTAGCAGATCCTAGTCCCGACTCGCGGGGGATGTCGGGGTGTCAGGGACGCTTCTTGGAGAAAGCGATGGTCGAAAACTAAGATCTGACTGAGTAAGAGCAGTGTAATTCAGCAAAGAGAAAAGTGTTTCAGGCTCCAGTATCTCCAGAGACTCCTACAGAGAAACAGGCCCAGTTGGAAACGGCTAGTGGTTTTTTCAGGCTGTAGCGTAGAGCTGTGAAAGGGACGTGTCCCATAGGCACATGTTGCCAGCCGCATGTGCTCTTTTAAGTTTTCTGTAGCCATATTAAACAAGTAAAAAAAGAAACAGGTGGATTTAATTTTAACACCGTATTTTGTTTATTTCGATAATGCACAGTTGTACAATATTTCAACATGTACTATCAAAATTATTCATGAGATTTAACTTTTTTAAGGTAAGTCTTTGAAAGCCAGTATATATTTTACACTTACAGCACATCTCGATTCGGACTAGTCACATTAAAGTGCTCAGTAGTCAGTGACTAGTAATCAGGGGAGTTTGCAGAGATTGAGGGGACAGGGACTAGAACATATGAAGCATCTGGTAAAGCAAAAGAGTTAGAATATCCTGAAGTCATTGGTAACATTTTGATGAGTTCAAGCAGAGAAGTGCCAGGTTGGGATACTATAAAGTTCTCGAATGCTGTTTGTAAGAAGAATGGATTAGGTGGAGAAACTCTGGAAACATGGTTGTTTTGTCCCTTTTCCATCCCTTACTCCATGCTACTCCAGTCCACAGTGATACATCTTGCCTTTAGGTACACAGCATTACTGCCCATACCATTTGTTTACTAGTCATACATTGTCTTGTGACATCTTTTATGTTATGTTATTTTTCCAGTGTTTTTCTAATTCCCAAGAGCAGAGACTGATATTTATTTCTAATAAACACTCAGCTTATGAGTTTTCAGTTATTAATTAAGTGATACATTCTGGAGCAGAGTAAGGTGGGCTTACATAGAAAGGTTTCAGAAGGTAAATGCACTTTCATTCAACAAACGCTTCTTTTCATTTTTGAGTTGGGATCTCACTCTGTTCCCCAGGCTGAAGTGCACTGGCATGATCATGGCTCACCGGAGTCTTGACCTCCTGTGTTCAGGCGATGCTTCTGCCTCAGCCTCCTGAGTAGCTGATACTATAGGTGCACACCACCACAAATGGCTAATTTTTTTGATTTATCGTAGAGATGAGGTCTTGCTATGTTGCCCAAGCTGGTCTCAAACTCCTGACTTTGAGCAATCCTCCTGCCTTAACTTCCCAAAGTGCTTGGATGCTTGGTTTACAGGCGTGAGCTACCATGCCCAGCCAACAAACACTTCTTGAGCACTACTGACGGTACCATCCCAGGACCTTGGAATATGTAAGTGAATAAAACATAAAAGTTTGAAGTAACAAACTCTGAACTCATGTCTCATTCATTCCTTACCACATCCCTGTGGAGAAGGTCATTTTTAATCCTCACTTAAGAAATGAGGAAACAGATTGACAAAGTTGTAACTTGTCCAGGATAATTCCCCTAATAAGTGGCAGATCTAGCATTCCAAGTTCTACACTCTTTCCACTATGACTTACTGACTCCTTACAAATAAGACTTTCTGGATAGGGTGTTCAGTCTATGATGTAGCCAGATGAGATTAGGTAGAAGAAATCTCATTATGGAAAGTTTTAAAAATCTCAGTATCAAGCTGATTGTAAGGCAGATGAGGCCTCTGAGGTAATTTGAAGATAGAACCGATATTGGTGATTTTTACATCTGTTGGTATTTTTACCTGGAAGAGGAAAGAATGTATAGAATCCAAGCTAACAATAAGGAGGCATCTTCAGTAGTCCAGACACATGAGGTGTAAGCAGTGATTCTTAACCTGTCTCCCAATATATCTTGAAATCCTGAAATGAGATTCATAGGCAATAAAATCTACCCATAAGCATACTCTTAAATTATTAATATAATGCTTTAATTGAAACATAAATGTGAAATAAGTATTTAATTCTAAAATAACATATTTACTGTTTAAGTATGGTTACATTAGAAGACATATTAAAGTGGTCGTCAGTTGCTGGCATATTGCACCAGTTCAAAGAATCACTGTGTATGTGAAAGCTACAAGTGCACACTGGTTATCAGATGTATTATATTGGTATTTCAAATAGCATAAGGGCTCCTTTTGTCCTTGATAAACTGGTTTTTCCCAAATGGTGAGCAATTTCTGGTAAAATTTTGAACAAAACAAAGTAGAATTTTTCCTTCAATTTACATGGTAGTTGCACTTGTGGAAAATTCAGTTTATATTAAAACAGTGCAAAAATTAGATATATAATAAAGTTCTGGACTAAGATGACTCTAAACAGACTTTTCACCTACTTAATATCCAGTGGAATCTTTTAAAATCTTGAAGTATGCAGACAGTTGTTTGTTGTGCAGGATTGTCTTATACATTCTAGGAATGTTAAGATTAACAGTCTCCCATTCACCAGATAAACAGTCCCCCATCCACCACTTCCCTCTTGTCCAAATTACTATGCAACCAAAATGGGCCTCACAGATTTTCAGAATGTCCCTAATGGGCTGTTCTGTTTCTGTTGGGAATCATTGGTCCAGGCAATGACCAAGAATGAGATAGAAGATACAGTTGTTGATAATAACTTTGGGGAACTTGGAAGTACTGAAAGCAATGAAAAACTGACAAAAGGTGGCCTAGGTGTGGGACATATTTGATAATCTTATTAAAAATAGTAGAAAATAATGTTTGCCAATGAGTTGAAGAAAAACTTTTATTTTTCTTTTTTAAAAATGCAGTTGTTTTAAGGATTATGGAATATATTTTGTATTTGTTAAATAACTCTTTTTTTTCTTAGGTAAGCCTCCCTTTAGAGACTAAGAATTAATGTTCATTAGCCTGTTTAGGAGATTTTTTAAAAATAAGAAATAGGATAATTTACCCATGTAAAATCTTGCATAAAATAGCGTTTTGCAATTCATTGTTTAGTAGTCAGAGGTCTTGGTCAAACTTTACTTTGTGTTTTCTGTTTGTTTTTTTTTCCTAACAGAAAAGTAGGAAATATACTTTAAAGTTAAGAGGAAAATATTAAATTTTAAAGCAGTTTGAACAAAACTCATTTTGTGTGAAGTAGTAGCCTTTTAGTTTCCAGCACTTTACTGAAAAGTATAACTCCTGGTATTATTAGAATAGTGTAACATTTAGGAAAATTAGCCACATGTATGTTTTATTGTAATCAAACCTGATACATGAAAGCCAAAACCTGTCAAACATACAAGTTATCAAGCATCTATTCATTATTTTAAAAAGACCTCTACTATTTTTCAATTATAATATGATTTAAAACACATTTTGACATACTTTGAAACTTCCTTTGGCAAGCTTTTAGATTACATACTGGATGTTTATATTTTTAACTTTAGTTCTTTTTCACTGTTTCTTATACCATAACAGGAGGCTAGAATGTAGGTTTCATGAACAGGGACTTTGTTTGCTCTCTGGTATGTATTTCCAGCATTTATAATGCTGCCTGATTTGTGGTGAATATTCCAAAAAGAAATTGCTGAATGAATGAGTGTTATTCTTGAATGGAAATGAATGAGAATTTTTCTTTCAGTGAGTAGAGTCAATACGAATTTCCAGATGTTTACCAATGACTACCACAAACAAAATTATAGAATTCAGCTTATTTGAAATGTGGCTCATTATAGCCTCTCCCCAAATGTGCTGATTCTCCTTTTCCCTTTCTTGAATAATACCATCATCAACTCCACTTTCTCATTTACCTCTAACATTCAGCCTATCAGTCACTTCGCCTCGTCTCTTTAATTTCTGTCTTGCTTTCCTTTCCCATTGATATTCTAGTCTTTCTCGGCTCTCTTCTTGCCTATAGTGATAGCCTTTAAAAACAAGTCTCTGTAATCCCGTGCTTTGGGAGGCTGAGGTGAGTGGATTGCCTGAGCCCGCGGGTTCGAGACCCACTTGGGTAACTTGGCGAGCCCTCATCTCTACAATAAATCAAAAATTATCCGGGCGTGGTAGCACGCGCCTGTAGTTCCAGCTACTTGGAAGGCTGAGGCGGAAGGCTCGCCGGAGCCCAGCAGGTTGAGGCTGCGGTGGCCGGGAGCGGCCACTGCACTCCTGTCTGGGCGACGGAGTGAGACGCCAACTCAAAAAAAAAAAAAAGTCTCTTTGCTTTTGGTACTTTAGCCTTTCTAAACTTTACACAAACATCAGTTATTTCTCTATAGTACAGACTTAATAATGGTACTGCCCCTTTTTATGAGTTTACCATGGTCTAAACTTTTCTCGGGGTGGTGTACAGGACTCCTCATTTACTGACCCCCAGATGGCTTACCCAACCATATTTCCGCCATACAACACTACACCCTGTGCTGTAGTTGCATTGGGTTTCCCTCATCTCCCTCATGAAATGTCACAGTTCTGTGACTTAAGCTTTCTCTTCTGTCTGAAATTCTCTTCCTGGGAAATTTCTTTTCATTTTTTAAGACTCAACTTACTAATGCAAAGCCTTTCCGAACCCAAATTCCCCTTCCCTAGAAGAAAGTTCATCCTTATTTCCTTAGAAAGTTGTTTGGATTTTAATTATAGTGTTTATTAATGCTACTTCAGAATTATTTATATCTATATTTGTATAAACACCTAGGGTGTGAAGTCCTAATTGGTGGTAGTCACCTAATTGTCTTTTAAACAGTTTTT
Organism: Tarsius wallacei; assembly: GCA_963574415.1. Classification (NCBI taxonomy): domain Eukaryota; kingdom Metazoa; phylum Chordata; class Mammalia; order Primates; family Tarsiidae; genus Tarsius; species Tarsius wallacei. The sequence goes on along the minus strand of CAUYQG010041322.1, from coordinate 23,709 downwards.
AACTTCTTTTACTGTTGAGGGACTTAAATAATCATGAGTGTTTGATTCTAATGTATTCATACATGTGTTTTTTCCTGTAGAATCCTCTTAAATGTTAGTCTCTAAGGGAGATCAACAGTTCATCTGTGTCTGTCTTGCTTACTACTCTTTCCCCAGATCTTAGCATAAGGTCTGACCTATGCTAAATAAATACATGTTTGTATATTTATATGGTAAATGATAAATATTTGTTGAATAAGTGAATAGTCTACATTCCTCTCTTAGTCACAACTACCACATCCCTTCTGAGGAGGAAGAATAATTTTTTTTTCTTCTTAATTTCCCTCTGGTACAACTATTGTCTGTCTTGAACTCAAATGTTCAGTCTCAAGATAGAAATTTTAGTATTTTATAACACTTTCAGGCAATTTATATTTATCTAGAAAGTTATTTACTGCTTATGTTGTTTTGGGAGAATAAAATGCCTTAGGGAATTTGTAAACAATTTTGATGCCTTTTTTCTTTTCAACTGTAGCAGCTGTGATGGAGTGGACTGTTTTTCCAGTTTTCAGAAATTTTTTGATTCATGGTAGTGGAACATTTAATTTTTTTTTTTTTTTTCCTGCTGGATAGTTGAAGCTAGATAGTGGTAACATACACCTGACTTGGCCCATTTGTTGATTTGCTGCCATTATTTAGACAATGTTTCTTCTCCTTTTTGAAATATGTATTTTTAACTAGACAGGGGCCACATTTTAAGGATCCTTATTCTCTCATCTCATAACATAGTACCAAGCAAATGGTTGCTGCTCCATAAGTCTTTGTTTAATGATAAAATTAACAAATGAGTTCAACAACTGGCTTTGAGAAAAATAGAGGATTAGGGAAATGTTTTATAGAATGATGAACTGACAGCCTTAAGGAATAAAAAAAAGGAAGGTAAATGAGATTGTGCTTCTTCTTTGACTTTTTTAATGGTCAAGAGAGATCTAAACTATAAGCAGTGTTATGTGGAATCAGAGAATGTGTAATACTTTGACTTCTGACATGCTTTCCCAAGTTTTGGTCATTTTGTTGCTTAATACTTTCAATGACACAGGCAGTCTCCAACTTTGAAATACCTTCTGTTTTTAAAGATTGTCAATTTAATTCAGTTTAATAGATTTTTTTGGAGACACCAAATATGTGGAAGCTATAAAGTGGTGTGTATGGGAAGGATATAAATAAACCAGGATTGCCACCCTCAAGGGCAGAGGACAGCAAACTTAATTTGAAAAGGGTGAGGTAGTAAACATTTAAGGCCCTGTAGACCATATAACCTTTGTCACAACTATTATGCTGTTATACAGCAAACACAGTCATAGACAGTACATGAATGTGTCTATGTTCCAATAAAACTGTATTTACAAAAGCAGTTGCTTTAAGAGGCAAATTTGGATCAGATTTAAGTGCCCAATTAAAGACAATCTCTATTAAGTGCTGTCATTTTTTTGTTCATTCATTTATTCATTCATCCAGCATGTATTTATGGAGTTCTACTTTATTAGATTAGGTGCTGAGGCTAAGTGCTATAGTGGACACAAGGATGAATCAAGCATGGATTTTTTTGTCCTCTAGGTACTTGTCCAGAAGCTAAGCCCAGTCCCTTAGCCTGGAAACTTTTCAGTAGCAGCGATCCTGTCTGATTCACTTTGAGAACTATCTCTAGGTCCAAACACATCACAGAGCGGGTTTAGATGCTTAGTAAATGTCTTTTCACGAGTAAGTGAATGAAGGCCTAATCTATAGGTGTCATAACAGAACAATATGGACACAATGCTTGAGTTCAGAGGAATGACCTATTTGTTTCTAGTTTGGGAAATCAAAAGATTTTGGTAGAGTGAGTAAATGAACTGAAACTTGAGAAAGAATATGAGCAAAACTTTAAAAATCAGAAATCTTAGGCAGGGGTAGCAAAATCAGATGGTTAAAAGGCCAGGCAGATAGCACCAGTGAGTGAAGGGACTGAGAAAAGTGAGATAGTATGAGTGATGATTTATAGCAAAAATGGAAAGAGCACTTGCTTTTCTAAAGGAGGCAAATTAGTGGAATAAAACAGTATCATTGGATACTTGATTTTTCAAAAGAAGCCAAAAACATAGAAAAACGTAGATTACATCAGGGAAGAAAAATAAAGTGGATGAGATATGATTGTGGATAATCCCAAAAGGTGGGATAAGTAGTATGGGCCGTTTTTGTGGGCAGTTGGTTTGGTAAGAGCTGTGTGATCAGTGGAGGCCTCAGGAAGATGATACCTAACGTGGTTTTTTAGGAGGATGGAGAATAGAAAAGCAGAAGAGGACAGAACTAGTTGAGAATGTATTCTCAGTGGACAATACTCTGGGGTATACAGGAGTACATGACGGCAGCAGTAATAGGGATGGTAGCTAAAAGATGTTGTGCCAGATGGCATGCTGATGTCTTAAACGCATGAATTCATTTAATCCATATAATAATCCTTTGAGGCATAGATACTATTATAGCCCCCTACTTACGAATAAATTGAGACTTAAAGCATTGAAATAATTTGTCCAAGTTCACACAGTTGGGAAGTGGATCAACCCCAAAGGTACTCTGCTTTCTTGCCTCTGTGCCCCTTCTCAGAATATTCTCTCTTTTTATCCCTCTTTCCCTCTCAACCTTTTTGTCACACAAGGTATAACCAGGAAAACGGGCCTTAAATTATATAAGACAAAGGAAATGTATGTCAGGGAATTGGTTTCATAATTAATGGAGTTGTTGGAAAATGAAACACCGCTAGTACTTCTAGCTATAGGCCCAAAGGGAAGAATTGATGTCTTCAAACCACTCCGCCCTAACTAGAACTATGGGTGTCTGTTCAGGTTGGACAAAGAAGGAACCACTCCACCCTAGCTAGAACCATAGGTGTCTGTCCAGATGGAGAGGACAAAGAAGAGGGGACACTGCCGCCACCAGAGCTGCTGCTCAAGGCAGAGAAGAAGGGGGCTAGTGCCCTGGTCTCTACCTCTTTGCCACTCTCCAGTCTCCCACTGTTGCATCCCACTGGTCAGACTCAACTGGGAGCCAGCTGACACAGGAGCCTGCTGGCCTTTGCTTTCTTTTCAATGGAGCAGAGTAGAGAAAGGCCTAGGAAGGTGAGTGAGTGCAGGCAGATCCAGCACCAATATGCTGGCTTTATCTATTTTCAGCTGTAAAGTGGTTTAAATTCCACTGATACTAAGAAATCTGAAAGCATAGTCCCCTAAAAACAGTGTTACAAAACACTGTTTTAAGTGTTGGGTATTCCCTTAGCCCACAGAAGTCAGTTTAACCCATAGTTAATAAGGGAAGTAGAGTATTATATTTTGGAACTCCATTTTTACTGCTTTGTGTTCTCAGAATATTATTTCAGTGCTATTAGAAATTAAGCCCTGTTAGGTCTCTTGAGAATCTAGTCTTCAAGTATAACATTTTTCCTTTTAAATGGACTTTATTTTTTATAACAGTTTTAGATTTATAGAAAAAGTAAGAAAATAGTACACTGAGTTCCCATATACCTACTGTTTCCCCTATTAATAACATTTTGTGTTAGTTGTGTTACATTGGTTACAATTAACAAACCAATAGTGATATATTACTATTAACTGAAGTCTATACTGTATTCATATTCTCTTGCTTTTTTCCTGATGTCTTACTTCTGTCCAGGATTACAACCAGGATACCACATTATACCACATTACATTTAGTTTTCATATCTCTTTTGGCTCCTCTTGGCTCTGACAGTTTTTCATATTTGCCTTGTTTTTGATGACCTTGACCAATTTGTGTGGTACTGCTCAGGTATTTTGTGGAATACTCCTCTACTGGAATTTCTCAAATGCTTTTCTCATTATACTGGGGTTGTGGGCTTGTGGAGGAAGACCAGAAAAGTGAAGTGCCATTTTTGTCACATCACATGAAAGGTACATGTTATAAACATGTTTACTACGATTGATACTGATCTTGAGCTAATCTGATGAAGAGTGTTTTCGGGTTTCTCCACTGTGAACTTACTCTTTTTTCCTGCTTTCTATACTGTACTTTTTGAAAGGAAGTCTCATTTTTTTGTGCAACCCACATTTGAGGAGTGGTGAGTTGGAGTAATAAATAAAAATATTTGGAAGTGTTCTGCACAGATTTGTCTTTTCTCCCTGTTTATTTATATCAGTTTGGATTCATGGATATTTGTTTTATACTTTGAGTTATAATTTAATACTACTATTTATTCTGTTGCGCAAATGGTTTCAGCTTTGGTCATTGGGATCTCTTCCAGTTGGCCTGTGTACCTTTACCTACCCCCATCTTTGTGGGGTTTTTGGAACACTTCTTTACTTTGTGGCACTGCAAGGTACACCAGACTCATTTTGTATATTTTCTGACCCAGTCCCAGAATCAGCCATTTCTCCAGTGTGCTCAGTGTGTATAACATTTTGACTCATGGGAACTTCATTCTGGATCACAACTCCAGATCCTAATAATTTCATTTTTATCCTCTTACCCACGTCTTTCCCAATTCCTTTATCTTCTCCCAGATAGCTGATGAAGTACAAAAAGTGTAAAAGGTATCCTGTCTTAGTGTACATGGCTGCTGCTTTCAGTGGAATTTTTCCTGCAGCTTCAGCAAAGCTCCTTTTCTATGTGTTTGGTTTTAGTTTTATTTTTGTTTTTTATTTTCTAGTGTTAAGAACTGCTAATGGAGGGAGGGTGCCAAAGGACTGTTAAAGGGGGAGAGAGAGAGACATCAGTCTTTCTGCATTTATCGCTGTATTTCAAATTTGTTATAGAATCTTAGTACATGTCAGTGAACAGTGAAGAACCTGTCTCTAGGTATAAGGTAAAATAATATTATTGCATATTCCTCTAAATGACTGAATATTATCTTCCAGAGAATAATTTTCACTTCCTTTTTGAATATTTAGAATTTAACAATCACCCCTACAACTGAAAAAATAGTTTGTGTATAGCAAGTATTAGAACTGGAGGAAAGGTGACTAAACCAAGGGTGAAAACCAGTAGCAGAATGATATTCTACAATAGCACTTCCCCCCCAAATACTGCCTACCTGCAGTGATGTTGATATAGTTTGGATTGTTGTCCCCTCCAAATCTCATGCTGAAATGTGATCCCCAGTGTCAGAGGTGGACCTAGTAGGAGAGATTGGATCATGTGGGTAGATTCCTCATGATTGACTTGGTTAGGTAATGAGTGAATTTTTGCTCTATTTGGTTCAGAGCTGGTTGTTTAAAAGTGCCTGGCACCACCTTCTCACTCTCTTGCCTCTGCTCTCACCATGTGACATGCCTGCTCTCTCTCCACCTTCCACCATGAATGTAGCTTCTTGAGGCTTCATCAGAAATGCAGCAGATGGTGGTGCCATGCAAAACTGTGAGCCAAAATAACCCTCTTCTCCTTATAAATTACTCAACCTTAGGCATTTCTTTGTAGCAATACAAAGTGGACTAATACAGCTGTTAAAGGTTAATTCACCAAGGAGTTTACTACTTTATAGTACTTAAAGAGTTTCTTGACTGGGCACAGTGGCTCATTCCTACAATTCTAGCACTTTGGGAGACTGAGGCAGAAGGATTGCTTGAGCCCAGGAGTTTGAGACCAGGCTAGGCAACATAGCAAGACCTCATCTCTACCAAAAAAAGAAAGAAAGTTAGCTAGGCATGGTGGCATGCGTCTGTAGTCCCAGCAACTCAAGAGACTGAGATGGAAGGATTGCCTAAACCCAGGAGATCGAGGCTGTAGTGAGCTATGATTGTGCCAGTGTGACAGAGACCTCAACTCAAAAAAAAAGTTTCTATATGTGTTATATGTTTCTGAGTAATTGCTGTATTGATTTGTAAAAGATTTTTGCAAAGTACTAATGTAATTTTAGGTTTAAAAAATTAGATCCTATAAGTCTGTGTTCTTACCTGAAGACTGTTTTTCAGATTCTATTCCTCTTTTTCTTGCTGCCAATTTCTGAGTGTTTTAAAATATAAACTTTAAGTGACAAATAAAGTTGTGTATATTTATCATGTGAAACATGTTGTTTCGAAATAGGTATACATTGTAGAATGGCTAAATCAAGGTAATTAACATATGCATTACTTCACATACTTTTTTGTGGTGAGAACTCTTAAAATCTACTTTCTTGGTAGTTTTCAAGAATACAGTACATTGTTATTAACTGTAGTCACCATGTTGTATGATTTAATTTAAAATAGAAGTTTTAATACAATTTAATAAGTGCCATGAATTGATAGCTAATTTACACATTCCTTTTAACTGATTTGGGATAATCCATTTCAGACTTACTTTCTATTCTAGAAAACTTGAAATCTTTTGCTATTTAGACAGTTGGAATATCATGCAGTTTAGAATTGTTGACTCATACTCATTCTCATTTTGAGTGTCAGTAGATCTATTTCTAACAGTTAGGTTACTGTCTATATTTTAGCAGTATGATAAAGATTTTTGACTGGGAGGTTTTATAGAGGATTGTTTTAGGTCGTTGTACTATAAATTCACTTTTAGCCAGTACAAGTTTTTTCTGAATTTGTTTCCCTAAAAGAGTGCTTTCCAATCTTTTCAAATATAAGATCTTCTATAAGATGAAAAATTTTACATCTGTCTTTTGCCTCCATAATATTAGTGGTATTTTCTGGATTTTTATTGTTTTGAGACAGGGTCTCACTCTGTTGCCCAGGCTGGAGTACAATGGCATGATCACAGCTTCCACAGCCTCGACCTCCTGGGTTTAAGTGATCCTCTTACCTCAGCCTCCTGAGTGAATAGGACTGTAGGCAAAACCTCCACACCTGGCTAATTTTAATTTTTGTATAGGGATGAGATTTTGCAATGTTGTCCAGGCTTGTGGCATTTTCTATGCTTTTTCGTATATACAAAAATAAGATATGCATGAATGTATTGAGTTCATTATGTACAACCAAATAGTTAAAGAGGATGTGAACTAACATTTAGTGAATGTCTACTATGTAGCAACCACTGTGATTATATTTTCCCTTTTATCATAATCCTATGAAGTCAGATGCTACTTTTCACCATTTTACAAATCAGAAAATCAAGATTCGAAGAGGTTAATCAACTATCTCAACATCATACTGCTGGTATGTGGCAGAACTAGAATATAAAACCAATTTTGACTCCAAAGTCTGACTTGTTCCCTGTACCACATTGCTACTTTATCATTTGGATATCAGAAGTCGATGAAATCCAACTCCAGAAATGATTTACAGTCTTGGTTTTTGTAGTAATTTTCAGGGTCTTCAGGTGTTTCAAGATATGTTTAAAAATTCTTACATTTCAAAGCAGAGTTAATTTTATTTTTACCTTAACTCAAAAAGGAAGGAAAGAATAATGTACAATGAAAATTTAAGCTGTAACCATTACCAGTCTAAGAAGTTGCAGCATTAAAGTAATACAGGCTACTTACTGTAAGGGAGTAAATGTAACTTTCCAAAAAGGGGATCATGTCTCGAGTAAGAAGAAATAAGCAAAGCTACAAAGTGTTGAAGGTAGGGTGTACATCAGACAGCCCAAAAGAAAGTTTGAGGGGATTTTTCCAGAGACTTCAAAGTCAGTATAAGAAACGCTTGTAAGGAGTACTTGATAGGAGCCTGGCTACAGACGCAGCAGGATCATTTTTATAACCAGAGTGCATATTTAAGTGCAAGAATGAAAAGGGAGATACCAAAGATCAATGTACTTGTTCTTATTGAAGAATGTCAGGAAGAAGTCATTTTTGAAGTTTTTTTTTTTTAAAGTCGACAGGTCGGAGGGTTTTCTGTCTTAAGAAGTTAAAACTTGTTAAACCCATCTGACCAGGTAGAACTTCCTAAGATTTTTCTTTTTTTAAAAAATAACCTTTATTGTTTTCCTTGATTTTTTAAAAAAACGGTTATATAATTGTTAGGTTTAAAAATAATCCTGCGGGGCCTCCAAAATGTTAGTTCAGGCCCAATGGGAGGTGTGTCTGGTTGTTAGATCCAGTGCCACGCAAAAGATCAAAGAATTGCACAGAAGTTAGATTAGAAAATATAGTTTATTCAGAAAGTAAATTAGAGACAGAGAGAGGAGATTCACCTCCCCTGGTAGGGAAGGGGGCCAAAGCTAAGAAACATGGTGGCCAAAGCTCAAGGAGGCTTGTGGGCACAACAGACTTTAGCAAAGCAATGGCAACTGCAATTAGCAGTTGAATGCCTTTTAACCCTTCCCTTTGATAGAGGCAGGTTGTTAAGGTGATTGCGTGGTGGTCTGCTTCACTTCATCACAGAGGGCAGGTAAGCACAGGTACTGATGTCAGGTGATGGACAGCAGGCAGATGGGGGGGTTAGTCACATGATTGCTGCTATGATGATGGGGTCTGTGGGGTCTATCTGTGTCATGAAGGTTAAGGAAGGGCTGATTAAGTTAACTTGGGTCTTATGGGTGGAAGCAAATACTTGAAATAGAAAAGCTGATTAGTACAAAACAAACTGGGGAGGAGGTTGTAAAACAACTATCAATAGCTACCTCTGAGAAACTGGTTCTGTTCTGGCTAGTGATTAAAGGGTAAGTAAGCAAATTGCTAGAAAAACATGAGAATTAGGCAATGTTCAAATGACTGCTCATTGAGTATATTGACTCCATGTTATGCCCTTTCAATAATCCCATCAAATACTAATTATTGAGTGTTTATCACATGTCATCTAGTAATTGATTTATATGAATATCTCAATTTATAAAAATTCATACCAGCCTAAAGGAATTAAGTATAATTATTATCTTCATTTTACAGATGAGAGAACACAGAAAGGTCAAGTAATTTAGCCAAGGTCATGGAGCTGACAAGTAGGGTGCCAAAGCTCAAACCATATTTCTTTGATCCTAAGACTTTGTTTTAATGAACACATTCTTTTTTATTGCCTACTTTTATTTGCTACTTATTGTATGGTCTCTAAACATTTTTCAGTAATACTATATTTAATTATTGAAGCATATTTTGGGTATGCCTTTATTTATTCTCCTATTGTTGGGTATTAACATTTTTTCAGTTTTTTAATATTATAAATAATGCCGTGATGATCATTCACATAAATATTTTTGTACACATTTTTGATACTTTCTTAGGATAAACTTTTTGAATAGTAGTTACTGAGCCTAAAGACATGAATATATTTAAGATTGTTGATTCCTATGATGAAATTACCCTCAAGACACATTGTCCCAATCCAAATTACCAGTGTCAATTCAGGAGATTGTTCATTGAACCATTTTCTTGTTTCTTTGAGTTTGAGTCTGCCACAGGAAAAATATTGGTTGATTTTTAGAATTCATAAAAAGAGTGTGGTAGTGACTTCAAATTATTGCTGGAAGTCATGGACTGTGGTCTGGAATTAGGATACCTGGACTATAATCCCAGTGCAGACTCTGATAATTGTTGCTGTTGCAACTTGCAAGACATGGGACTTTTTTCTCCCTTCCTTCCTCCCTTCCTCCCTCCCTTCCTCCCCTCCTTTTTGTTGAGTCAGTGAGTCAGTGTGTCACTCTGGCCCAGGTTAGACTGCAGTGGCAGGATCACAACTTACCGCAGCCTTGACCTGAGTAGCTGGGTCTTACAACCTCCATGCCCAGCTAATTTATTTGTTTGTTTTTGTATTTGTTATTTATTTAATTAATTTATTTATGTGTAGCAGCAATTTATTTATTTATATTTATTATTTTTGTGTAGCGACAAAGCTGCGTTGCCCAGACTAGTCTGGAACTCCTGGGCTCAGGTGATCCTCTTGCCTCAGCCTCCTAAAGTGCTGGAATTATAGGCATGAGCCACTGCACCAGGCCAAAAGATTATTCTTAAGAAATCATGTATAGTGAGAATTTAAGTTTGGGGAATTCTTGTTCATTATACTGGGGAGTGGAGTAATATTCATTTGGGGTAAGCCTCAGAGTTGTTTCTTATGATAATGTTTGGCTTTCATTTTATTTTGCTTTGTTACCATTTTGCACTTATTTACTCTCTATTCGTGATATAGAAATTAATGTTTGTGGTTTAAAAGAAATTAAGTGACTTAAAAGCAGAGAAAATAGAATGTCATTGGCTTTGGCTCTCCTTTTAACTTAATATAAGGTTTTCATGGGAATTGGTATTTTGACAGAAGTTCAAAAGTGTTTGCTTTTGGCAATGGAACAATAATGGTAAGGGCGGGGTAGATTAATGTAGATGGGTTCAATTTAGATATGAAAGTCTGTGAAATTTGTGCTGGCTTGAAGATTTTAGTGTAAAATAATTATAAAAATTCTCTTTCTAAAGTCTTTTAATCATGTCTGACACGTATTCTTGAATACAAATTCCCCACCCCTCCTTCTCATCTGCGTATATAATGCTACTGATTTGCCAGCAGTCTCTCTTGTCCCCCTCCTCCTTTTTTTAAATCTCTTCTACTTGCTGTTGTTTAAACTCAAAGAGTTTTCTTTGTGGAAATTGAACCAGATAATAAGACAACATAAAAACTGAATTCAACAGAAAGTGATTTGCTTGTGATAACCCCTGAGAATTAAGTCATTGCAAGATAACAAAGAAAGAATGTTTTTGAAGCATAAGTCCAAAGAGAACTCATGACATGCTCTCCCTCTGCCTGGAATCTCTCAGTCCTCGCAGTTTCATTTTTCCAGTTGTATTAGACAGTAACCTTGACATCCTGGATTCTTCTCTTTTTCTAATACCCCATATCCAGTCTCAACAAATCCTGTTGGCTTTACCTTCAAAATCTATCTAGAATCTTACCACTTTTCCCATTTCTATCATTGATCACTCTATTTCAAGTTACCATCATCTCTTTCTTGGATTATGTTAATAGATTTATATTAATAATAGAGAGGCTTCTCTGTACCTCTCTAGTCTTATCTCAACATGACAACTAGAATGATCCTTAGAAGTCTAACACCAAAGATAATCTTAGGTCTCTATTCAAAACAGTAACCTATCATATTACTCAGAGAAAAGCTAGTCCTTATGTTGACCTTTGAAGGCCCAATGTGATCTGTTCCCCATGTAACCTCTGACCTCATTCCCTATTTTTTTTCTCTCTCTCTGCTCTACACACACTGGCCTTCTGGCTATTCCTCATGCACACCTGGTGTGTCCCTGCCTTAGGACCTTTAAACTAGTTCCCTTTGCCTGCAATGCTCTTTCCTTAGATTTTGGGTTGGTATGGCTTCTTTACTTGCTTCAAGTTTTTTGTTTTTTTAGGTCACCTTTTTAGTGAAGCTTGTCCTACTCATTTTACCTAAATTTGTCCTCACCACACAAACACGTACATACTTCTTAATCTCTAATTTTTTTTCCATAGCACATATTACTTTGTAAAATATTGTATACTTTTCTTATTTATATTGTTTATTGTCTGCCTCTCATACTAAAATGTAGCTTCACAAGAATAGGGATTTTGTCTGATATATCCCCAGGTCTTAAAATCATGACCGGCACATAGTAAACACTTACTGAGTATTTATTGAATTAAATAATCAACCAGTCAGAGATGGGAAATAGCCTTCAAATGGTTACTTGGTCAATTACTTAATCTTTTCATGGAGAGTTTCTTTATTTTCCTTTATGTTTGTTAACCCTTCATATTTTCCTAAATGACTTATGGATTATCTTTATTTCATTTTTGTGAGGAAATTTACCTGACACAAGTACTTAATTTATTTTTATTTTTCAATCTTTTTTTTTTTTTAACTGGGGTCTCACTCTGTCCCCCAGGCTACAGCACTGTGGCATAATCGTGGCTTACCACAGCCTTGACCTTCTGGGCTCAGACGATCTTTACACCTCCGTCTCCCAAGTTGCTGGGACTATAGATGTGTGCCACCACATCCAGCTAAGTTATTTAATTTTTTTGCAAGGTCTCACTTTTTTGCCCAGGCTGGTCTTGAACTGCGCTCAAGCAATCCTTTCACTTCGACCTCTCAAAGTGTTGGGATTACAGAAATTAGCCACTGCACCCATCCTTTAACTTCTTTTTTTTTTTTCCTTTTGTCTTCCATGAGACATTTTTGGATATATTTACCTGGTCCAGGATATTTTGAGGGATGATTGTATGCTAACTTCTTACTTAAGTTTAACTAGCATTGTCCATTATATTTTTCCATTTCATAACATGATTTCAGCACAAATAATACAAGCTACGAGAGACATCTGGATGGGGGGAAAGTTTCTTAAGATCCTTTTCATCTAATTGTACAAATCTTTGGAAAACATATTATGTACTAGGTACTTTGCTAGATTTTAGAAATCCAAAAAGATGAAGAACACAGTCCTTACCTCCAGAAGCTCACTTGCTGGAAGGCATTTGAAATGGGTAAACCATTATTAACCCTTTGACATCTTGTGGATCACTTACTAGCAACTCAATTGCACTTTTTTACAAAATAGTGAAAAATGAATCACTTCCTATTAAATAGTATAGCATTATAACCAATTATTTTATTATAATGATGTTTGGCATATGGAATTTCAGACATTGAGGAACTTATGACCAAAAATATCAAAGATTTTGTATCTTTTTTTTTTTTTTTTTTTGAGTTGGAGTCTCACTCTTGTCGCCCAGGCTGGAGTGCAATGACACGCTCACAGCCACTGCAGTTTCGACCTGCTGGGCTTAGGCGATCCTTCCGCCTCAGCCTTCCAAGTAGCTGGAACTACAGATGCACACCACCACACCTGGCTAGTTTTTGTGATTTATTGTAGAGATGAGGTCTCACCAAGTTGCCCGGGCTGGTCTCGAATCCCCAGGCTCAGGCTATCCTCTTACCTTGGCCTCCCAAAGTGTTGGGATTACAGGGTGAGCCACCGCGCCTGGCCAGAATTTTATAGCTTATATTTTTCTAACATGAATATGTGGCGATTTGTGAAACGGTCACCAATATGCATTGCAAGTTCATTGACACATGTTGTGCAGTAGTAATTTGTTTGACGTCTTCCACCTCGTGTTTTTCTATTCAAGCAGACAATACAGTCTCATTTTCTTCCTCCCACATTAATAATTTGTAATTTATTATCCAGTCTGTTCAAAGATGATGTGGAAGGACACGTTCCTGATCCCTGAAAACTACTTCTCAACTGGTTGATCAGAAGCTTGACAAATTTCAAATGGGACACAGGTTTTTTGTTGTTTTTTTCTATTTCTTTTTTTTTCTTTCATACTCGGTACAGTATATGGGAATTAATAATGCATATTTATAGTCTCCAGAAGGATAATTTATTCTACCATTTAAAAAATTTCCACAAAAAACAATATGTAGAAGCATACTGATTCACACGATCCACACCACTCTTATTCACAGTATAATTTAGAATCATTTGAGGCCTTTTTACTGATATAATATTTTCACCACATAATGTCCATGTGGTAGGTTTTATTCCTGTATGATTCCAAGTGCTGAGAATTTGTACAATCCTTCCTTCCGCACAAGAAGCGTAAGATTATTTTTCCTATACACTGCTGTTTTTTTCATTAAAAACTTTGGCTTTTTGATTTGTGCTGGTATTCCCTTTTGGTTGACTTAGATTGTACCAGTAAGAAGACATTTCATCTTTAGAAGCACTTCTGCTAGGACAATACTAGTGTAATATCTGTCAGTAAACATGTGGTATATCCTGCTGTATTGGGAACTATTTTCTACAAAATATAGTGGAATTTTTGTGCTTACTGGAAGAACAGGTCAAATGATGTTTTCAGATGTTATGCTGCCATAGTAGGGAAGTATTGAAAAAAGATAACCCTGTTTTTGAATCAACTAGCATGTAACTGTGTATACCCTTTTTGGTAAGCTCATTTGGATTGTATGTTATAAATGATATTCACCCTTTAAATTGAACAACGGATTTGTCAGCACAAATTGCTTGATTTGGTATGAACTATTGTGTAAATTTTGAATCATTGTATTACAAATAATTATTGGCCTTTTGAATATGAATTCTGATCGTCCGATCACTTGCCACAGGTATCTTTAAATGAATCTTCCAGAAGGTTTGCATAAACCTTTCTCTACTGACTGTTTCCAAAAAGAAGAGTATTTTACTACTTATAGCAGTTGACCGGTACTCTTTCATATTTGGTACTTGAATTATTCCCATATTTAGGATAACTACGATGAAAGCTAAAATTTCCTGTCAGTCAGTGTCATGCACTTATACCCAATCAATCTGTGAGATAGCTGCCTTTTCCTTATTTTTTCATATGCATAACAATTTGTTTCTTTTAATACACTATCCACTAATTCATTTGTAAAATACAGAGTAAAATAGTCCATCAGTTCTCTTATATTACTTGCTATTTGCGGTCCCACCGTTTGAGGATGTATGACAAAATTTATTGTCTTTTTCTGTAACATCTTCCCATTCTTCACTTGATAATACGTTGTCTTTTGCTTTGAAACTACTTTCATCGCTATTGCTTTCTATTACATTGCCCCGTTTTTGTTCTTGGTGGGATGATGTCACTGTCGCTACTATTGTTTTCTTTCACATCAGTGTTTATTTTTTCTAACTTATCTGTATAAAATTCTAAACTTAACTCATCTTCACTGCTGCTTGTGACTCTCACTTTTGTTTTTGCCATTTTTCTGCAAACTAAAATGGATAAACAAGGTCTGTTTGTAAATTATGAAATCACAAAATGAAATTTATTAAAAGAATATTACTTTTCCAATTTTACTTTTCTGACTTAGTGCAGGTAGATACATTCAGTCTGTACCACTTGATACTTCAGTACCATCTGCTCTCAACTTTGAAAGTTTCTTTTAAGGCTACAGTAACTTGCTTAGCTATCTTTTCAGGTTATGCCATAGGATACTAAGGGTATACCCCCAGCTGCCTTTCCTATACAAATGCTCTTTATCACTACCTTCTGTTACAAAGAAGAGTCAGCACCACTGTGAAAACACTTAACACATTCTCTTTCTGCCTAATGCTGGCTGATATTTTTTTTAATGTATATCTCAGTATGTATTCCATCTCTTTATTTCCTTTTTTTGTGCAATTTGAATGGAAAACTTCAAAGAAACACATTCTTGAAAAATTTGCACTGGTGTAAGTTTGTCCCGTATAATCACCAGCAGTCTCTTTATGTCCCCTGAGAGGAGACATCTAGGTGGTTTGCTAGATTTCCCATGTCCCCTCAGAAGAGATATCTAAATGCAAGAGGCTACATAGGGTACTAAATATTAATAGTAGAGAGATTTACTGAGTGTTCTGGGGGCACTGACAAGTTTTGTTTGGGTGAGAAGGTGAATATGGTATATGATTATATATCATTTTTGTTTTCCATGGTGACTATGACAAGATTGTTAAAAACTGAATTTCTAAACTTGGCATAAGTAAAATGTTAGGTTTTCTGTTTTTCTTATATAGACCACTGTTCCAAACACCATTCTGAATCAGTGGTAAAATAATTTTTTGGTGGAATGTGTAATTGATTTAGTTTTCAGGTATATATGTACACATTATTTCTAGTAAGATCAACTTATTCTACAAGAATGTGCTAGCCTAATTTTGTGTAACAAAATTGTATCCCAGAATTTATTTAGATCTCCTGCAGGCCTAGAAAATCTTAGCTACTTTTCTATACCATAAACATCTGAAACGCTAAAGAAAATGTTTTAAAACTAAAGCTTGCCTAAGGCATTCTTGTGGATTATTTTTTTTAAGTTCTCATATGGTATCCACATTTACCATCTACCGTCTCTTACATATATTTGACCCTTAGGGCAGTTTTACTGTACCCCAGGGTATCGACCTTTCTTTTATAATCACACGTTCTGATTTCTCTTATTCTCAGCACGTATCCTAAGTTTTTCCTAAGTCAAAGAAATAGCAACATTTCTTGATTTCTGCAGAATTCACAGTTGTACTATTATTATGTCTACCTAATCACATGAACAATTTTAGACTTTTAACCTGGTTACTGCCTAGTTGGTAGAAAATCACTTTGTAATACTAAACATATGGCTGATTGACTGTTTTGCTCTTTGTTTTGTCTTTACAGTGTCATTTTTCTCATTGTTACTGGCAATTTAGTTTTAAAGTATCATTGTCTAAAAATATTCAAAATAAAAATTGAAGTACATCTTCATGTTTGCAACTGGATCAAATATGATGTTGTGTATATCAACGAAACAAGATATCTGGACATAGTGGCTCATGCCTGTAATCCCAGCACCTTGGGAGGCCAAGATGAGAGAATTGCATCATCCCAGGGGTTTGAGACCAGCCTGGGCAACATAGTGAGACTTTGTCTCTACAAAAATAAAAAAAATTAGCTGGGCATGGTGGCGTGCCCCTGTAGTCCCAGCTACTCAAGGCTGAGGTGAAAGGATCACCTGAGCATGGGAGGTCGAGGCTGCAGTGAACCATGATTGTACCACTGCACTCCAACCTGAACGACAGAGTAAGACCCAACTAAAAAAAATAATTATAAATAAAAGAAACAAAATAGATTATCTTAGCCCAAGGATAGCATACTGAAGTTTATGTAAATGAGAAATAGCATGATGATGAAGCATATGTGAGATTGTTTTCAACAGTAGTAAGTAATAAATAAGTAGTAAGTAAGAAATAGAGGTTAGTTCTATTAATTTTATTATTATTTAGAGGACACATTGATGGAATCATGGCAATTGAACCATGGGCTATTCAAAAACCCCAGTGTATCTTAAATGTTATTTTATTTTTAAAAATTAAGGTATAGTCAGGAGTTCTATGTGAGGTACTTACTCAGAATACAGATGGACTCTTCGTCTCTTATACTTCTGTTTTCTACATTTGAAATTCGGTAGTTTCTTTTTGTTTGGGTTGTTCACATATGAAGTGTTGAGAGGAGTTGTTATTGTTTTACAGCTCACTAAATCTATGTCTGAAAAGTAATATAAATGGCTTTTTAATGAATGAAAAAAATGTTAGATAGTAGTTAAATTTTTTTCTAGGAAACGAATCATATTCTGAACCAATTGAAATTTTAATTTAATTTTTTATAGATCTAACAGTATTTCCACAGAAAACTTTATGTGGACTTTTATTCTTATTTCAGAGTGCAAAATATGATTGTATAAAATACATAATTTAAAACATTTCAGATTGACTTCAACTTTCAAATATTTTGTTTGCTACCAATTATTTATGTTAAATAAAATAACACTTATTTTAGTATCAAATTCATTAAAATAGAATTAAAGAAATAATTCAGATACAACTCTCAGTAAGGAATTTTAATTCCAATAAAGAAATGGTTTTTTGATTAGCAATGCTATACATTATCCTTTTAGTATCAATAAGTAAGATATGATTGTATTGTTTTGGTCATTTATTTATTGGACACCCTTATTTGTTTCTGTAATCTACGTAATTTGGATTTCTTTTTGTTGTTTCTAAAGTTGCAAGACCATTTGTGCTTTTCTTCCTATAAAGTCAGTCTTTAGAAATAGAGGTTAGTTCTATTAATTTTATTATTAATAAATAACCCTCTTAAAGTTCACCTAGGGATAGCAGCAGTTGGAAACGTATCCACCCAGATGAAGGAGCAAGGATGAACATCTTACACTAGCAGGAACTGTGGCCAAAGAGGAAGCAAGGCAGGGAAAAAACAGGGGGAATTAATTGTGCCCTGATTTCTCTCTCCTTCCACCCTTTGTTTTTCTTCTGTTGCTTCCTTTCACTGGCGAAACCCAACCAGAAGATAGAGGGCATGTGAGTCCCCAGAGATAAGGGGAGGCAGAGAGGCAGAGCAAGGCAGACAGGAGTAAAGAGTGAATCCAGGGGACAAATGAAGGATAATCCGCAGAGTGCGCAATGCTTATCTGTTTAGTTATATTGAGTTTGTATTGTTAAACACAACTTAGTCGTACATATTGTTAGAATAAAGTAAAAAATGCCTAATTTTTTTTCTTTACCTCTATTGTGGACTGTGCCTAATGGTTTAATGTTTTTTATATGCCTTTAGTCCTTGAGATAAGAAAAAACTCTCTGAAGTAGTGGAGACCACTATTTGTCTCATATATTTTGAATAGTTAAAATAGTAAAAATGAAGCAATAATTATCAATCTATAAAAAAATTGAAATAGAATAATTCAGCTTCTTCAAGACTATGTTTTTCAAATATGCATTTTTTTTAAATGTGAAAAGTTGGAGAAAACAAATTTGTTTCCTAGGGCCTGCCATAACACTGCTTTTCTGAATCTGCCCTTACTCAAACAAATTTAAACGCTCTAGAACTTTGTTCAGACTACTGTTATACTACTTATATTCAATAATAGTAGTTATTTTATTGATTATATTAAAAGAAGTCACCTTTACTGACTGTTTAACATGTGCCAAGCCATTGTGCTCATAAGTTCTTTACGTATATTCTTACATTTATTTATCCTCACAATAACTCATAGATACTGTTGATAGGCTCTTGGGATGCATTCGTGGACAAAATACACTCCACAAAGACCTCAGGTCTTTATATTGTTATGAATATTTCTGCACCATTTTGTTTTTATTGTTAGTATTCTATTCTCTGGTCTTGAAGTTGAACACCTTTTTGTATATTTGTTAGTCATTTAGACTTTTTAAATGAAATTGCAGACCTAGTCTTTTGCCCATTTTTCTTTTGGGTTGCCTTTTTATTATTAATTTGAAGGAATTCTACCTGTATATTTGGATATGTGTCCTTTGTTGAACTGCTATTCTGTGGCAGTTCAAGCTGAGATATTAAAGATAGGTAGGATTGTGGTCGGGAAAGATGAGTGTTTCTAGTCAGTGAAAGAATAACAAAGTTACAAGAGAAGAAAACATAATTCACACATGAAACTTGTCGAAAGTTTGACTGGACTGAGGGGTTCTTAAAGTGAACCAAAGGAAGGTAAAACTAGAAAGCTCAAAATATACAAGTACCAGTAAAGTTCTAGAATACATGAAGAGTATACTTACCAGAGCATTTTCTTTAAATCAATTCTTACCTCCCTTCTATACAAGAAT
This sequence comes from Tarsius wallacei, assembly GCA_963574415.1. NCBI lineage: Eukaryota > Metazoa > Chordata > Mammalia > Primates > Tarsiidae > Tarsius > Tarsius wallacei. The sequence continues at coordinate 4,682 of CAUYQG010041322.1, read as the reverse complement.
AAGTAAGGCAAGACAACCTGAAAGAAACCGTAAGGACCATTTTGCCTCTCTGAGTAGGTAGCTAGCTCTAGGGTTTCCTTCCTCTGCTAGAGAATGACTCTTCCTTTATTGAAATGGCCCTAGAGTCATTGCCTGCTGAAAAGGTATGTTTTAGAGCTGGAAATGAGGGGAGAAGCCTAGAGGAGCTTCCCTTATCTTGTCTATGAAGAGCGCCATAAAGTTAGAGCACCTTCATGCAGCTGCCCTTGCTGACCTAGGGTGTCTCATTATAGAGTCATCCATTGAAGGTTGATACTTCAATTTCCTAAGACTTGGTGTATTTCCTTAAAGAACTTGAAGGCCAATGACTGAAGGGCTTTTTGGTGTTGGCATCCCTTCAGTCTCAACCTCTGTCCTGCTATGTTTGTGCCAATGTGACATGTATCCATTCTGTTCCCTAGAGAGATTATTCTAGCTTTTTAAAAGTGCTGAATCTAATGGATTTACCTTTCTCAACACTAATCAGAGAAAAACATTTCTGTGATTTCACTTCTTAATTCTGTATCCATTAGAATTTGTTATGACTGCAAGTGCCTATTAATAATAATAGCAGTAGTAGTAATAATAATCATAATAATAATGGCTTAGAAGATAGAACTTTTGTTTTTATCCCATGTAGGCAGAGGCAGTCCAGAGGTGCTAAGGCAATTTCATGATCATCTGGAACAGTCTCCCTTTATGTCATTGTTCCTCCTCCTTTATCCAAGAGGGCAAGCAGGAAAGAGGATTGGAAAAGGAAGACCTTCCTCCTAGCCCCTGAAGGATTCTCAGAAGTCCCAACACCACTCTGGTTATGTCCTATATGCCAACACTTCACATAACCATACTGAAGTCTAAGTGAGGCTTGGAAATACATGTCTGGCTAAAAACAGGAATTTCTGATTCTGTAGAAGAGAAGGAGAATGGATATTGGGGATGCCATTGATCTCTGCCACTTAAATATTTTTCTGTTGTGACTTAAATATTTTCCTGAGATGTTTAAGGAGAAAGGCTTAGAATAATATGGGTATATACTCAATTTAAAGTAGATTCTTTTATTTTTTAGATTGGAAAATGTAGTTTGTTTAGAAAGTAAATGAGAGAGAGAGCGAGAGAGAGAGAGAGGAGATTCACCTCCCCAAGTTAGGAAAGGGGGCCAAAGTCAGGAAACATGGTGACAGTCGGAGCTCAAAGATCACATGGCCACATCAGAGTCCAGTAAGGCAATGGCCTAAAGTAGAGTCTTATCAGAATTAGCTTATATCTTTAGATTCTGTCATTTTGAATTTTTGGCTCTTATTTTAAAAATTTTACATTGGTCTAGAAGGGTAGATATTAACTAACATTGAATAATTTATTGTTTTTGTTAATTTTAGAAGTTTGACTTTTTTCCTAAACATTGATCTAAGGTTTCATTAAAATGTTAAGTATAGCAAATGCCAATGAGTATTACAAATGTAAAATATGGAGGAAGAAATGTGTCTCTTATCTTTATAGAAGTTAAATATATTAAACCACAATTAAAGTAACCCATAGAAGAAATTTTAGCAATAGATAATATAAAAGCTATTGGTTAGAATGAACTCAAATATATGGAAATTAAATGAAAATCTAGAATCATTTTAGTGCACTGAAAATTAGCTGACATAGTGAGCAGCAGATATAATCCCATAGACACCACATTTTTTTTAAGTTCTATTCTTCACAGTAGCGCTTGAAGAAACTGTAATACTTAACATAATTATTCTCATTATTAAGAATGATTTCCTTTTAAAACCCAATGTGTAACACTATAAGTGATACTCATTTTTTTCTCCATAGGCAAGAAGTTTGATAGCTGTAGGACTGGGTGTTGCAGCTCTTGCATTTGCAGGTAAGATAAAGAATACATATTGGTAGATAGTAGGAAAAAGATTTCCAAATAGCTTCTATAATCATTCATGAGTTAAGTCCTTAGATTTGAGGTTTTGGTTTTCAGACATTATACATTTCAGACATTATAAATTCTTTCTACCATTTATAGTTACAGAAATTTGCCAGTGTAGCAAAATCTAGATAAACTTTACAGTGAAGAAAATTAACGATATAAAAGCTAGGAAACTAGCTCCAATGACAGTTGATATTCCAAGCATTTTTTAAAGTTTGACCTGTAGTGTACTATAAAGAGAATTTTTTTTTTTTTTTTTTAGTTGGAGTCTCACTCTGTCTCCCAGAGTAGAGTGCAGTGGCCGCTGCCAGCCACCGCAGCCTCGACCTGCTGGGCTCCGATGATCCTTCTGTCTCAGCCTTCCAAGTAGCTAGAACTACAGGCACACACTACCACACCCGGCTAATTTTTTGATTTATTGTAGAGATGAGGTCTCGCCAAGTTGCCCAGGCGGGTCTCGAACCCACGGGCTCAGGCAATTCACTCACCTCAGCCTCCCAAGGCATGGGATTACAGGCTGAGCCACCAAGCCTGGCTAAGAGAAATTTTTAATAAGAAACGAGGGGTTCCTTATTCTCCCATATTTATTTTTTTCTTGATAAGTTTACATGTTTCAAGCTATCAGTTCTTTCTGATGAGCATAGTTGTTCCTTGTGTATTTATTACTTAAATCTTTTAACATGTTGGTATAATTTCTTTGATAACCCAAAAGAATTTCTTTCACTGCCAAAATTACCTTTTTAGAAAGAATAGTTATAGAGATTTAAAGTGAAATTGCTATCTGATGTTATCATTAACTCATTGTAGTTTTAAATTGCATAGCTGTTTCCTAATTAAATGTTAATCTGAGAGTATTTCCTTGTTGATAAAGATTTACTTTTTTGTTTTTGCATTCATGTGTCTAAATTCTGTGGATTTGATCTTGTTAATTGGCTCTTCTTTTGAGGTGAAACTGCATTTCACTGTGGTTATATTGAGTTTAGTAAGATCCAATTGAAAAATAAGAAAGGAGTTTTATTTTGTTTTGCTTGTTACTTAATATAATTATCATTTAAAGCACTTTCAATCAGAACTTTCAAATCAAGATCAGTGGTTCAGAATCTCACGATTGTTTTGTCATCAGGGTCTTGTGTCTCAGTTATATAACTTACAGTTAACTAATTTCTGAGGTTTCATGAGAAGAATATCTTGTCTCAAAAGGAATACTGACAAACTTGCCTATAAACATAAAAAATTTTTAGTATAATATTAATTAATAGGTAGATCTCTTCCAGAGCTTAATATAACTGGATAATAGCATTTAGGAGAAAATAGACTTGTTAAATCTAGATCTTCCAGTTTATGGTAAAAGTAAACCTCCAGATGTCATTATTGAAGCCTTTAGCCACTTTTTAACTGAGACTGGAAGTCAGTCACTGTGCCAGAATATGGTTTTGAAGAATTTTGAGGTATTGCAAAAGCTACATTTTATTCTATTATGGAATCAAATGAAAGACATCTAGGCTATGAGATGTAGGCAAATTAGGGAATCAGCTTCATTTAATTTCACTTTATCTAATGTTCTCCTTGATCTCAAGAGCTTTTTATCTCTTATATAGACTGCCAACTTCATATTTTCCCATTTCTGGCATCCTGTCTTTCACTGTAACATGTTGTTTGCACAGGAATAACAGTATATTTGGACAGGTGAATTTTTCGAAAAGATCTGGGTACACAATAGAAGTCTTGATCTGCAAATAAGCTTATAGTTAGAAGTTGAATTAAAGTCCAAAGTGTCATATACTGATTTTCTAGCAAGACTTTTGAAGAAAACTAAACTAGTAGAAGACACAGTCTGATTGGGATGTAAGAGGTAAATTAGCCAGATAATAGTTTATTATTTGATGCCCTTAAAATAATTTAAAACCTGTTTTGATATTGATTATTATTGTTAAGACTCAAGAGAGTTTTGATTTATTAGGATACCTAAGTAAGGAAAGAATCAAAATAAAAAGTTTTGAGAGAAAGTAGTCATCCTCAGAAAACTGATAATTAACCTCCTTGGTAAATATTTCATATGTAATTGCTTTTTTACTTTAGCAATAACTTCATTAAAATCACTTCTATGTGGTATAGATCAGAAATAGTATTTGTGATTATCATCGTGAAAAGCAATACAGTGAATCATTTTGGTATTATAAGCATCTTTTATACATAAAAGGACTTTATAGTTTGTTGTAGAAAGAGTACTAGGATATTATTTTTGTGGTCTATAACATAAATATGAGATTATGCATAAATGTTGAAAATTTCTAATTTTATAATCATGAACTAGAACTTAATTTAATGGCTATGATGATGGTATTGAAATGAAATTTGTCCTCCATTCAGTTACAAATTTGAAAAAATATGACTGTCTTTCTGATACATTTTGAAATATTAAAATAACATATTTAAATAATAAGTTCTATGGCAAGCAACTTGAAGGTTATGATTAACTTTGATTATAGACAATATATATGCTTTTATTCGTTTTACTATTTAGGTCGCTATGCATTTCATATCTGGAAACCTCTGGAACAAGTAATTACAGAAACTGCAAAGAAGATTTCAACTCCTGTAAGTTAAACATGGCTTTAGTTAGAAACTTATTTTGGGACGGAGGCGGCCAAGATGGCGACCGGGCAGCGTGGTCTGTAGACCTCCGCAGAAGAGGACACAGAAAGACTCCAGATCTCTCCCAGGGGGCCTGCTCCCC
>CAUYQG010041320.1:0-11920 GCA_963574415.1 Tarsius wallacei | reverse complement strand
CTACTCGGAAGGCTGAGGCGGAAGGATCGCCAGAGCCCAGAGGTCGAGGCTGCGGTGGCCGGGAGCGGCTACTGCACTCCAGTCTGGGCGATCGAGTGGGACTCCAACTCAAAAAAAAAGAATAAATAAATAAAATATTGTATGAAATTACCTTCAAGCTACATGTATAAGGTATATGTGAGACAAATGAATTTCTTGTTTTGACTTGGGTCCCATCCCCAAGATATCTCATTATGCATATGCAATTAATACAAAATCCGAAAATATCTGAAATCAAAACACTTCTGTTCCCAAGCATTTTGGATAAGGGTTATTAACTTGTATAGACTTTAAGTGCTATAAGTATTTAGAGAAAGCGAAAGCATTATTTCTTGGGGTTGCCAGTAAGGATTTCATGGGGCAAGTGGATCTTGAAGAACATGTAAAATTTGGAATAGCTGGACTGGGCTAGAAGACTTTCATTAACATTTCTAGGTAAAAACATAATTGCTTAGCAAAGATCCTATGGGAGACCTTAGATGGTTGTTTAAGAAAAGTGAACGTTGTTCTAGGAAGTAGTAGGAAATATAATTAGATAATTAAACTGAAACTGACTGATGAAAGAGCCTTGAATTCCAGATTGAGGAATTAAGAATTGTTAAAAAGAAAATCCCTTTATAGAAGCATTTCAAATAATTAGGGTTTTATCTTATTTAAATATGTAAGATTTTCTTAAATAATAATAGTATTAGCTAATATTAGGCATTTTGCTACATGCTAAGCATTATTGTAAGTGCTTTATATGTAATGTCTTTTAATCTTTACAACAGTCCTTTGTGGTAGATTCTGTTTTAACCTCCTTATTTTACAAATGAGAATGCAGAAAGAGTAAGAACTTTAACTTACTCAAGTTGACACAAGTAAGTGACATAACCAGGATTTCAAACCCAGTTAGTCTCTGGTACCAGATTCTATATTTTTATCTACTGTACACACAGCCTTATGAAGGAGCTATATAAGTGCTGCAGATATATTATGAGATTTGGGCAACTGAAGCTGACTTAACTATTTTATTGAAAGATCGTTTTCTCAAACACTACTCACATTGGCATACTCTAATCTCTTCATTCCAAATATATTTTTTCTTTAAGAACAATATTTATGAGGACTCTCTGGGCTAGAAAATTTTTAAAATAAATTTATTAGTTTATCATATGAAGTGATACTCATTTTATTGATCTCTTATAAAGTCCTTATTTCAGCAATCTTTCTATTACAACAGGGCTTCTGGTTGGGACCCTTGATTCAGTCTTGGACTCTACTGCTAAAGTAGCTCCATTTCGCATCCTACACCAGACACCAGATTCTCAAGTTTACCTGTCAATTGCATGTGGTAAGTATTATTTTTAAAACATATAATTCAAATTAAATAAGGTTACTGTGAAACTGAATTTTTTATTTATAATCCTTAGTTTTGAGATTTAGAAACTAGTTAAATGTGCAACTTTATTTTGAGAGAATAGTAAGACATCTCATTATTTAAGAAAGATACGTGTTATTAACATTTTAAAAGATTAATTGGTGTGAAGGATGTGAAGCATGTGGTGTTCCAGCAGTGCTGATTCTGATCAGATTTTGGTCAGTGCTACTACTACATGACTCCTTTCTTCAACTTCTGCTTCACCCAACTGCTGAGAAGATGTTGTTTCATTTCTAATAACCCAGAAGAGAATCTGAAGTTATCTATGAGCCCAAAACTTAAAGATTGTCCCCTAAGGAAGTAGAAACCTGAAAAATTAAACCTTTTTTATTCATGTATCTACTTTCTCACAAAAGTTATCATATTCTTGAAAGATGAAGGGATGTCTTAGAGGTAATGCCACATATTCACTCATGCCAAAGTGATTTAGATGCTTCCACATATATATTGTAGGTAGGAAAGGAATTAAGATAATTCTTCCTAATAAATACATTTTTAAAAGCCCACGTTAGCAGTTTGTTACTTCTTTTGTTATAATGTTGTTATAATGTTGGTCTAAATTAGAATCCCAAATTTCTGGCCTTTTTAATGTGGGAAAACTGTCATTTTCTCTTCCTTTCTTTTCCCCCTCTCTTCTAAAGTAGATGTACTTTTAAAAAGATCAAAAAAGCACATGAATTTCTGGGCAGTTTATACAGGTGAGCATCTAGCATATGATTAATTTTTTAGGATGTGTGGTTTGTTTTTCATATTTCCCTCTAAATTTCCAGTTGTTGCCAGTGAATCTTCTCTCTTGGCACTCTTAAATTAAATGGCATTTAAACTAAATGAAGGTGACATTACTCCTGCTGACATGATAAGAATTCTGTAACCTCAACTCTAAATCTGGTTGGTAGAAATTGTTTAGAAAAAAAAAAAGCCAGGTGCAGTGGTTCATTTTTGTAATTCCAGCCCTTTGGGAGACCAAGGCAGTAGAATCGCTTGAGCCCAGGTTCAAGACCATCCTGGCAACATAGCGAGACCTGGTCTCTACAAAAATTGAAAAATTAGCCAGGCATGGTGACACTCACCTGTAGTCCCAGCTACTCAGAAGGCTGAGGTGGAAGAATCACCTGAGCTGGGGAGGTTGAGGCTGCAGTGAACCCTGATTGTGCCACCACACTCCAGCATAGGAGAGAGTGAGATTCCGACTCAAAACAAAAAAAATACTCTGACTGGGTGCAGTGACTCACACGTATAATCCCAGCACTTTGGGAGGCCGAGGCAGAAAAATTGTTTGAGGCCAATAGTTCAAAATAAGCCTCAGTTACATTAGTGAGACCCCGTTTCTAAAATAAAAAAATAACAATAAAAATTAGCCAGGTGTGGAGGTGTGCATCTGTAGTCCCAGATGCTTGCGAGACTGCGACTAGAGGATCCCTTAGCCCAGGAGATTGAGGCTACAGTGAGCTATGATTGTGCCACTGTATTCCAGCCTGAGCAACAGAATGAGACACTGTCTCAAAAAAGTCCTTTTTATTTTAAAAAAATAAGGATGATTATTTTCCTTATTCCCCCAAATTAACCTGATAGAGATATATAGTAGTTACCTATTAATGAAGCTTCCTTATACCTAAAGAAGCAAAATAAAGGCCTTAACATTTTCCCATGGCTTTTATTTGTGGCTTATTAAAGAACGTTATTATTCTTGGTATAGTGGCATGAATAAAATTCTAACTGAATTGTAGGAAATAGGCAGTTTTCGATGTCAATTTTTTTGGTTAGTCAGTCTTTATATATCATTAAACATACTAAGACGTCACCATAGTTCTTTTGAATGAGATTTACATAATCCGTGGTGCTGCAAAAATCTTAAGGGTATGTGAGTAATAGGGGGAGATTGGTAGATATTGAAATATTCTTCAAGCCAAAGCAACCTAGTGCTAATAGTATTTAATCTGACCCTCAACAAGCCACCTAACACTGATTCAGCAGGTCCCATGGATTTAACCTTGCTACAGAATTTCTAGTCTCTTTTATGAGAATTCTGTAAGTTTACTAGGTTTTTTCATGAATGGGGTGACTCTGAGCAAAGGTATCATGGCTTCTGAAATAAGTAGAGTGGCCATATTTGAAATCCACATTTACACAGCATGCGTAGGATTGTCACATGCATACTGTTTTCTTCTACACAGATTATAGACACAGTGCTAACTGCATTATTTGAACACCAAGGATTTAATTATGTAGGAGGGGATACCCCCTAAAAAAGGGATTATTTTCTGGAAGGTGAGCCCCTTATAGTACACTTGGAGTTTGTTTCTCTGGATCAAGTGGTCAACCAATTTTTATCTGGAAGTTTGAAGAAGGTTGTGTCACTATTTGTGGAAGAAATGTCCCAAGTTGTGGCAATCAGGTGACTGGTTCTTCCACCATGACAACATACCTGACCACACCACACTGACTGTTCAGCAGTTTCTGACCAAAAACATGACTCCTGTGCCCCATCCTCCGTATTTACCTGATCTAGCCCTGAGCAACTTTTTTTTTGTTTCTTGAATGAAAAAAGTCCTCAAAGGGAAATGTTTCGCCCATGTGAAAGAGGCAAAACAAAAAATGGCAGAAGCACCAAAAGACATCCAAATTGACAAGTTTCAAAACTGTTTTGAGCAGTGATAAAAGCATCTTGACAGGTGTATTATATCAAATGGAGAGTACTTTGAAGGTATCTGAAGTTTAAACATGTGAGAATAAATACACATTTTTTATAAATAAGTTCTAGGGTTTTGGGGGGGTTCCCCCTCCTATATGTGTTTTCTAGTACTCTGCATATTATCTTAAAAGACACTGCTGGTTATTCCTTAGGCATCACTTACTGGCATCTTGTTTTCAGAATTTTATATCTTTTCTCCTGAGCTGATTTTACTTTTTCCCCTTCATTAAATATTTTATTTTTTTTACTGATAATGAGAAATACTGTTTATGTTCACATATAGGTATGGAGTAGAGACTATATGTAATACCTTTTCTCTTTTCCAACCATCATTCGAAAAAGTGTGCAAAACTTCTTTTTTAAACTAAGAACAGATTCGTTGTGTTTTCCTTGAGTGTTTTATTGTCTTATGTCATTAATCAGGAGCCAACAGAGAAGAAATAACCAAACATTGGGACTGGTTGGAACAAAATATTATGAAGACCTTATCTGTATTTGATTCAAATGAAGATATTACTAATTTTGTACAAGGAAAGATAAGAGTAAGTTGTATGGATATATTTTGTAGATGGAGTACCAAAATCTTTGACCCTCTTCTATGAGTATCGAAGGTTGCATGGAAGGTCATTGTTTCATTGGCACCTTTCAGGATAGGTAGGAACACACAATGTCAGTATCAGTGCTAAATAAGACTGTAAAGGCAGTGGTTTGTCTTTGGTTCCCTTGCAAGTGCTCTTAGGGACATTTTCATTTAAATATCTCTTCAGTTTTGAGTTTAAATAAACCCTTTGTTCCTTTAGCAATATTTCTTGTGAGGCATTAAAAAAAAAACCTAAACACAAAGTTGAAGAAAATTTGCTCACTTCTGTCCTAAGAGAAGTATGCATGTACATGTACACATATATACATATGATATATGTACCTGTATAGGTATATACAGTCATCGCTAGGTATCCATGGAGCATTGGTTCCAGCACCACCTTCAGTTACCAAAATTCATGGCTGTTTAAGTCCTTGATATGCTGTGGCATAGTATTTGCATATAACCTATATATATCCACCCATACACTTTAAATCATCGCTAAAGTATACCTAATACAGTGTCTACACATCACTTCATTTGTATGGATTCAATAAAGTACTCAAGACACAGCAAATTCAAGTTTTGCTTTTTGGAACTTTATGGAATTTTTTTCCCAAATATTTTCAATCCTTGATTGGTTGAGTCCATGGATGTGGAACCCACACATACAGAGAACTGACTGTACATTTGTATTCAATCCACTGTTTGAATGTATAAAATACATTTTTGTTGGTAGGTGATGAAGAATTTTCAAAAAAAAATATTTTCTCTTCTTTAGGGATTAATTGCTGAAGAAGGAAAACAATCTTTTGCAAAAGAAGATGATCCTGAGAAATTTCGAGAAGCCCTTTTGAAATTTGAAAAATGTTTTGGTTTGCCAGAGCAGGAGAAGTTAGTGACCTATTATTCATGCAGTTATTGGAAAGGACGGGTTCCTTGTCAGGGTTGGCTTTATCTTAGCACCAACTTTCTGAGCTTCTATTCTTTTTTATTGGGATCAGAAAGTAAGTGGTTTCTGTTGCTTACCATGACCTTGAACTTGCTATCTGACCTGTCAACTCTGGTGGTGTTAGGTTGTAAATAAAGTAATGAGATTGATATTAAAGATAATCCAACTGCATTAAAAAGCTCCTTTCATCTAGAGAAAGCATCTCTTTAAGACTGATTGTTTAATATAGGATCCATTAAATGTATGTATAGAATGCCTTGCATATTATGGGAAGTGAATAAATATTAAATGATGATAATCTGGCATTTAACTGCTTTTTATCTCTTGTTATATAAACTACCTATTTGCTTCAGTCTGTGTCTTAAACATATATTATAAATATAGAAGCCATGGTTCCTAATTGCCTACATCTCATTTTGTAGCCACAAAGAAAAATCAAACAGTATTATTTATAGCATGCATACAAACAGCTTTTATATCAGTAGTTATATAATTACGTAATTATATCAAGAAATAGATTTAAATATCAAATCAGAATCTTTTTTTAATTATTTAAAATTATATTTGTTCCTAGAATCACCAATTATTATATGTTTGTGGTGATGCTTCAAAATTTTAGCTAATCTTGAACTCCAACATATTTTAGCAGTTCATAGCATTTTTCAAGAGGTTAACTATTGTTTCAAAAGGCCTGATTAATGAACATAAATCAGTACTGAGAATTTAGTCAAACCTGCTTATAACTCTCATTTGCAGTAAAACTGATTATCTCCTGGGATGCAGTCTCAAAACTTGAGAAGACTTCAAATGTCATACTGACAGAGAGTATTCATGTATGTTCCCAAGGGGAGAGTCACTACTTTTCAATGTTTTTGCACATTAACCAAACATACCTTCTTATGGAACAACTGGCAAACTATGCCATAAAGAGACTCTTTGATAAGGAAACGTTTGATAATGACCCAATCCTTGATGATCCTCTACAAATCACCAAAAGGTATTCTGAACTTAAGATTTCCTTTTCAAAGTATTATATGAACATAAGAATGATAGTGTTGATTAGCATTAAAAGTTAACTCTTCTATGTCATATGATAGTTTTTCTTTGGTGTTGACCATGGATATGTGGGGTTTTTTTTGTGAGCTTATTCATATGCATTACATAAATAGTATCCTCCTCTCCATGAGATTTAATTCTAAGAAATAATAGAAGTTAGATGTAAAAATTGTTTGAGATTCAGACAGGACTTGCCCTGGAGTGAGTGCCTTTAGAATTATAGAGATTTGTATGTGTGTGGTTAGTATAACTCTAAATTTCTCTATGAATAGTCTAGGTATTTTCAGATCTGAAATGGTTAAATAATTTTTTATTTAAAAAAATAATTTATAGACAGGATTGCTTTATTAAGAAGCAAGTTAGTGGAGTCAGGGGAGTATGGGTTTTAGGATTAAAGTAGAGCAAACCCTTAAACAAGTCATAATTTCTCAGGACTTCAGTTTTTTCATCTGTCATTTCTACTTCAGAGGACACTAATGAGGAATGAGTGAAACATGTGGAAGCACTTTGTAAAATATAAAACACTAGGTAATTGTTAATCATTATTAGTGCCTACTTCAGAAGTATTGTCGGGTAGCTGTTTACTTCTATATTTGCTTTTTCTGAAACTGACCAGAGTTCTTTCATCCTGCTGAACGCTTAGAACAGTTGACTGAAATGAGCATGCCAAAGGGGTGGGGGAAAAGAGAGAATCCAGAAACAGCTAGGGAAAGCAGCTTCTGGCAAGGAGGATGAGGATATAGACTGTACGGGAAAGTGTAAGGGGAACTAAAGCCAAATTCCTATGGATAGACCAGAACAGGTGACCCAGAAGGTTGTGTGATTACTACATAGTCCTAATTAGGTACAGTTGTTCCTCTTACCTATTCTTAAACCATTTCTAAAGTCCATATATGTAAGGATTTATTTGTGAGTCTGCCTGCTTTTCTGGAAATTAGATCAGTGGGGTGGATTTTTTACACTTTATTACAAATTTAGGTTTTAGTGTGCATGATTTATAAATAGAACTCTATAGGAATTAAGAGTCTTGTTTGTATTATATTATACTTGGGTACTTGTTTTTGTAGTTTATTCCTTGATTGGTCACCATAAACATAAACTTTTTCACCACTTTATTTCCCTTAAAATATAGTTTAAAAGGTCATCCATTGATAGTTATTCACTACTAAGTCCATATTTAAATGAGATATAGTAAATCCATTTTTGCCTGTATGCATTTTTAAGAGAGCCTACTAAAAATCATATATATCTAATTCTTTTTTTCTAGTAAGTTATTAAGAACAATAACTTTTTGGGAATTAGTCTCCAAATGACTTTTTTCTAAAATGGAATCTCTTTATTGCTTCTACTTATTGTTTTTACAAATATGTATTACTTCTATAATTTAAGCAATATAGAAGCATAATGATAATACTTTAGTGTTTATCTCTCCAGGCTTTTTAATGCATGATTAAGAAGGTATTTGCAAAAAACATGAATGGGTCTGAACATCACATACTATTCTACAAACTGCTTTTTCCCCCTTATATCATGGACATCTTTCTATTTACATAAATGAACCTCATTTTAAAAAATAATAGTGAAATAACTCACCAAATTACAATTTAAGCGAGGTAAAAATTAACATGGTCATGGTTTTCTGTTCATATTTATCAGAATTATTTTGAAAGACATGAAAAGCCACATATTCAAGTAGTATATGCAGGAGGAATGAATTTAGTTTTAACTTTGTTGGATTTGAGTTAGAACTTGCATAATTTACTCACTATCCCAGATGGCATTGCTGCTTAGCACAAATGTTTAGCACCCCTAGAAAAACTATGTTATTTAAAACAATTGGTTTTTATTTATATATTTGTGTATCAGTTAACAAGTCATCTGTATTTATCAACGCCTCTCCTGTGTCCAACGTTGTGTAAGTAGTGTTGTTTTATCATGCCTCTACTTTGGATTTTTAAAAACATTTATTTAAATTTTTACTTCACTTTTAATATTCTCTTTTATGGACTACTCTTCTCCTCTAAATTTTGATGTCATAAATTTTCATTATTTTATTTTGCTTGAACTAGAAAACTCTCTTGATTTTTTGGCAGCCAGATATGCAAATTATTATCTGCAGGATTAGTTTTAGCCATAGTCATATATTATGAATATGATAATATTATAATAAGTTTTCCAGCAATCATCCCTTAACATATGGTTTGAAGACCTACATCATCTCTAACTTTTGTGAATTTTTGTCTACTAATAAAACAAAATTGGAAAAAAAGGAACAAACAAAATGAGTTTGTTAAAAATCAGTGTGTTTTTTCTACTACAGAATTTGTTGAAGAACATAGCATTTTTAGCATTTAATCTTTCTGCTTTGCCATATATTTAGATTAATCAATATTGGCATGTGTATACTTTAGAATTCATTATTTGGGCCTCACTTTTTATTCCCTTTCCTACAGAGGTCTGGAAAATCGAGCCCACAGCGAGCAATTTAATGCCTTTTTTAGGCTGCCCAAAGAAGAGACTTTGAAAGAAGTACATGAATGTTACTTGTGGGTACCATTCAGCCACTTCAATACTCATGGAAAAATGTGCATCTCAGAAAACTATATCTGCTTTGCTAGCCAAGATGGCAGTCTATGTAGTGTGATCATTCCATTACGAGAGGTATTGTAAATTTAATTACATATTAATTTTTAGTTTGAAAGTATTATCATTTACAGAGCAAAATATTCTTTAATTCTGTAAATTATTAAAAACTCAATGTGCAATATCCTTTTAGTAATTTTAAATAATCATTTTTTATAAATGTTCAGGGTCCACTTATGAATAAGTACATGTAATAAGTACTCAGATCTTTGTTTCTGTGATAGATCACTTAATATTATAGACTCTGAATCTATCCAGGAAAGGGATTGGCAGTAGTGGGACACTGCCGGGGAGGGGAGGAACACATCAATAAGGGTACCCAATCTCAAACCAGGTGAAGTGGGGCCCAAGGGGAGGCCCAAACTTTACCTGTATGATGACCACTTATGTACCTAACCCTGAATTTTACCTCACATCTTTAAAATAAAATTTTTTAAAAATCCCCCCAATAATCATTTTTTAAGTTCAGAATTATTCTTTAGGATAAGAGTAAAAAGCTTCTGAGGTATTTTCAGTTCCTTTTAGTAAGAGCCTTACAGCTCTTACTGAAAGTGAAAATTTTTAAAAATTTAGAATTTAGAAACAAGATAAGGTAAGGGTTTATGTTGATGCAAAATGGAGGTTGATCATTCAGACATTTATGACATGAATACCCAAACTTAGACTATCCCATCTGATGTAGTTGGTCAGAAAATAAATGATAGCTTTTGTGTATGTCAGAAATAAATTGTCAGTATTTAGTACTGAATTTTTACATTTATATTGTCATTTTTAAAGACTACATGTGAGTTAAACCTTTTCCTTGAAAATTGAAATGACTTGCACTGAGGTTACTTATATCATTGATACAAGTAGTACCCAAAATCTATTTCTTAAAAAGTAATACCATGGAAGGTATCTGCAATAAGGGAAAATGTGATTTATTTATATATGTTTTTACTCCCCAGGTCTTAGCTATAGATAAGACAAATGATTCCAGCAAATCTGTCATCATTAGCATCAAAGGAAAAACAGCCTATCGCTTCAGTGAAGTTAAAGACTTCGAGCAGCTGGTGGCAAAACTCAGGCTCAAATGTGGGGCAGCTTCAACTCAATATCATGATATTAGTACAGAGGTAATTATACCACAATCATTTTGAAAAAAGTCTGTGTTTAATGTAGTCCATTCTTCAAAAGGAATTCATAGTACCTTTCCTGTTTATACCTAGGTTTATTTTTTTAAAGACTGAATCTAAGAAATTATATTCTCCAATTCACATCATGAAGCAGAAGTGAGAATTCAGGACTTTATCCTTTTTTAGGAACTCAGACTTTAAAAAATTATTATAACTTGATTTCTTAACTATAGTTGCTATTTATCATATAAATATATAACGTATTTTCACATACTTTGGCTTTTACAAGTCAAACTGTAATTGAAAATTCAGTGAGACCTTGAAAAAGGAGCTTCTCTTATGTTTACAGAGAGAGAGCAATTTAAAACCAGTCTGAATGTATTTTATTTAATATCTTGTATGTCAGCCTTACTTTTGTAATCTGGCCCAAAGCAAAGTAGTGACATATCTGTTTACTTGCAAAATATTAGAGAGGGCAAATATTTTTGGCCAAGGGTGATTAAGAGCCTGATTTTGATGTTTAGTATGTCTTTCATGGAAATGTAGACAGGTTGGATTCAACTGAATCTTCGTTTTCAGTTTACAGAAACCCCATGTTTTAATAGATTGACAAAACTTATCAAAGTATAACTATTCATATTTTAATTAAAAATTCAAAGAAAAAATCAACATTGGCTTTATTGGCTATATTATTTTATTTGAATTGGAATATGGAGCCTTTTACCTCTCTCTCCAGAGTAGAGACTGAAAATAATATACTAAGTCAATTATAATATGATGTTGATAAGACTAATTTTT
This sequence comes from Tarsius wallacei, assembly GCA_963574415.1. Taxonomy (NCBI): domain Eukaryota; kingdom Metazoa; phylum Chordata; class Mammalia; order Primates; family Tarsiidae; genus Tarsius; species Tarsius wallacei. The sequence continues at coordinate 625 of CAUYQG010041320.1, read as the reverse complement.
CCTTTGATAAATGAAAACATGTAATTAAATTTGTAACATATAATTAAATTTTTTTTTCATCTTAGTTCCAAACAGAATTTTCACATTGGCCATCAAGCGTTCTTCTTACTCCAACTTTATATTATCTCTCATTCTTTTTTAGTATGTGCCCAGGATATTCCTTAGTTTGATATGGGGACACTAGTAAAATCTGCCCCAGTCTTGGTAGTTTCTCTCCCAGTGCTCCTGTATGCTCCTGTACTCCTGCTTATATCACTTTTTCCTTGTTCTGTTCAATCTCTGTGTTAGCTTCAATGCTCTGCTTTTTTTTTTTTTTTTTATCTGCTTCTCCAAAACTTTGAGAACTGGAATTTTTCCCCTTAGAACTCCCTGTGCCTCTAAGTAACTGAGTGTGCTTAGTTGTCAAGAAAGGATTTTGTTTCAAAGTGAGTTTACCATCTATCCAGATACATATCAGAATTCTAAGATTTTTCTAGTTTCTCGAGATTTTGTTAATGATATGTACAAAATAGCAGTCAGTGTAATCTTTGCTCAGAAATATTTTTAAAATGTACTATCATTAAAGTTAGGTATATACAGATATTAAAATAGGTCAATATTCTTCACAACTGATAAGATAAAAATC
>CAUYQG010041317.1:0-52314 GCA_963574415.1 Tarsius wallacei | reverse complement strand
CTGAGAATTTTTTCATGTATCTGTTGGCTCTTCACCTGGTGCATTTGTACCTACCTATCAGTCTCCCTAATAATGCTGAATACCAGTTTAATTCATATTTTAGTATTTTCCAACAGAAAGTTCTTTCAGGAGACAAACAACCTGGAACATTTAGGTCTCAAAAAGTATCCCCATCCTGTCCCTAAAAGTACCTGCTGCTTCATTGTCCTCAAATCTTCCATCCAATGTCCCAGATCTACATCTGGCCCTAACTCATGTCAACCACACCCTCATTGACCATGAACCATTATTATTTCCTTGATGGTAAGTCTTTCCTCAGGATATATCATGTTCAGGTAACCTCACCAGAGAAGTCAACAAGTTATTCCAGATCTGTTGGGTTAGTCTGTATTTTATTCTTCACTTTTATCTATCCATTTGTGTGTTATCTGCAAATTAGTAATCAAGAAACCATTTTACAGTAATCTCAAATGGTTCCTTTTTCTCTAACTCTGAGACATGTTGAAACATGTCCTCCAACAAGATAAATTTCCTTTCCATAGCGTAAAGGCAAAGACAGAATTTCTGAGAACAAATAACAACATGAAGAAGAATGACAGCTTTTCTTTCCTCCTAATACCTAAATAATAACAATAACAGTGATAAATGTATAAACCCAAAGCAACCAAATCAAGAAAGAAAAATGTACTAAAAAAAATTACAAGGTAAAATGATGAAAAGAAGTAGAAGACTCTAGTGCAATTTGAGAAAAAGAGATGTAGTGCCTATGGTCAATCCATTTCCCAGAAGTGCTACCAAAATATACGATTTTATACTTTAGTAATTTTGTATTTTGGCTACAATTGAAGAGACCACGGACTGTAGGCATATCTTTCCTTATCCATTTCATTTGCTAGAAAAGAGAAAACAGTTCCTTGGAGTGAAACACAGCAAGTGAACAACTGGGATTAACTCTCTCTCCAGTTAATGGGCTCAGGACTGCACACTGACCTCGAAGTAATCTGAATCCTGATTATATCCCAGTCCACCTTGCTAGCTGCAGTAACCATGGTACAAAAAAATTAAAAAAAAAAAAATCAGGAGAGAGTGCAGAGCCTAATTCTGAAGGCAAAACCAGCATTCAGCCTTAGTCAAGGGATGTGACTTCTCCTTCTCCTTAAATCCATCCTCCATAAGTCTGTGGAAAAATAAGCTCAGAGAAAATAAACATGACTCAGAGAGGTGAGAAGTGAGTTAAGAGGAATTCATCCTCACGATATTAAGGCAAGGAGAGATCCAGATAGAGACCCATTCTATGGACACAATAAAAATAAATGATATGGAAAATATGCAAGCATTCTGTTAAAAAAAAAAAAAACAGAAGTAAATAGAAAATTTCGCTTAAAAAGAAAATGTAGAACCCAGTCTATAAAAAAGGCTGGGCATGGTGGTTCACACCCGTAATTCCAGCACTTTGGGAGGCCAAGGTGAGAGGATTGCTTGAGGCCAGGAATTTGAGACCACCCTGGACAACACAGTGAGACCCCATCTATTCAAAAAATAAGAAAATTAGCTGGGCATGGCGGCACATATCTGTAGCCCTAACTACTTAGGAGACTGAGTCTGAACACTTGAATCCAGGAGTTTGAGGCTGTAGCAAGAAAACAACAATAATATAAATTTAATTACAGTGGAGCGCGAAACTTAAATAAATAACATAGTGAGTTGAAAGGAGAGCAAAATTAACTGAAGACTAAAATCACACCATTAATAATGTATACGTTTTAGAAATTAAGGAAAACAGTGGACACTGATGAATGACAGGCATAAAGGAAAGGTTGAGGAAACTAGAATAAAGGCAGAAGATACTAATATTTAGCAATAAGAAAGAAGATAACAATTAGGGAAGACAAAAAAGTAGTCTAACACAGGTGGATCATGCGCCCTAAGAGAAAAAAATAATAAAAATAGAATAGAAAAATTATACAAAGCTATAAGCCAAGGATCTAACTGGGAATTTTTATTTTTGACCTGTCTAGTATCTATTTTTTTAAAATTATATCTAAGAGTTTGACTATAGAGGATCCACAGTCTGATTCACCATGGGCATATCATTTGCTCTTGTAGCAACCCAGCCTACTTATATATTCCTTTTATTCACCAACCTTGTAAATTTCTAAAGGTAAGACCTCTGACTCAAAATAATATTTTCTTGAAATTGAGGGAAAAAAAATTGTCCATTTTAAGTGAATATCGCCTCCCAGATTCAAAATGATTAACTTAGAAGTCTAGCGTAGTTAAATATTGAACTTCGAGGACAATTCAAACATTCAGGCAAAGAAAACAAACTACTTAGAAAAAAAACCCAGAATGGCCTTATATATTTTATATACATGCATACACAGACATATGTATTCATGTGTATATACACATATGTGGATGTGCTTGTAAGAAAGGTAAAGTTTTATCTTTTTCCTTTTAGAGTTTTTTAGCTGGGACTGAGAGTGAAATTGACATAAGATAGATCAATAGATGAAAAGCGCTTTACAAGTTTTACATGTCAAGGGAGGGTTCATAAGGAAATGAAGACCCAAACACATGGTTAGAAATGAGCATTTATATACTGAATTAGATAAAGTATAGTCAACTATAAAACAGGGTAGTTAATTGGGTGAAGAAGTGGTTAGCAGGATAAGGATTATTTTAACAAGATTGGTTTCCTTGATCTCAGTTTCCTGTCTATGATAAGAATGATACTTTCCTTCTGGTATAGGGAGGATGTCTTTCACATGGTAATTTCATCCCCTCCTTTTAGGAAACACAAGGAAGGTGAGAGTTATCTTTTTGCCCCCTACTGTTTTTCAAGTGTCTTTAACTCAGAATAGTCAATATGCTAGAATGACATATTGTTAACTCCTTCAGCAGATATGATATAGATGTACATACCAACATACACATATAGAGTCAATACCAGAAGATAGTGAAATAACATATACAGTCTTGAGAAAGAGGTTTGGCCCAAGAACTTTACACCCAGGAAAGAATCTACCTTTCAAACATAAAATATAAACATAATTGCCTTCAAATTTTAAAGCAAAAATCAGTTTGAACTACAGAAATATTACACCATTGACTGTCCTTTAAAACATTAATTGACATTGGAAGCAAAAGGATAAATTAAAAAGCACTGAATTTTGTGATAAAGGGCAGATATAATTCTTAGGCCAGGAGATAGCAGAGCAAGATTTATACCATACAGAAGGAAGAAAAATTACAACCACACTGCCCACCGAAAGTGGGCTGGATTTTAAAAAAAATGGTATATATACACAATGGAATATTATGCATACATAAAAAAGAATAAAATTATAAACTTTGCAACAACTTGGATGAACTTAGAATCTATAATGCTCAATGATCTATCACAGAAACAAAGAACTGAGTACCATATGTTCTCACTCATAAGTGGACCCTGAATAATTATCATAATACTATAAGAAAGGGATTGGCAGTAGTGGGAAACAGCCAGGGAAGGGAGGAGAAGGGCACACTTTATCAATAAGGGTACCTGATTTCAAACCAGGTGAAGTGGGGACCAAAGTGAAACCCAAACTTTACCTATAAAATGACCATTTGTATACATAACCCTGAATTGTGCCCCACATCTTTAAAATAAAAATAAAAAGTATACCCAGCCGGGTACAGTGGCTCAGGCCTGTAATCCTAGCACTTTGGGAGGTGGAGGCTAGGGGATTGCTTGAACCCAGGTGTTCGAGACCAGGACTGGGCAACTTGGCGAGACCTCATCTTTACAATAAATCAAAAGATTAGCTGGGTGTGGTTGCACACAATTGTAGTTCCAGCTACTTGGAAAGCTGAGGCAGAAGGATCTTCGGAGCCCAGAAGATGAAGGCTGTAGTAGCTGTGTGTGTGCCACTGCACTCCAGCCTGGGAGACAGTGAGATTCTGCTTCCAAAAAAAAAGTATATCCACCTAAATTCTCCTTTAAATGTAGAAATATTTGCAATTATGTAAAAGCTCAAGTTAGCATTCCCTATGAAAATTCAACAACAGCAAAAATAACACCTACCTGATGATAAAACCCAGTCGAGTGTGATATAACTCCCTGACCAAAAGTGAGCCTTGAACCCATTTATATATAGAATTCAGTTAAGCAAGTATTATGAATATTATAGTTATAAAATATTATCTAAATGATATAAGCTTTGACAATAGATAAAATATAACTAATAAAAGTGAAAGATGAGAAGAGACCACTTAAAAAATGTTACAGTACAATTTTTTTCTTCTTTCAGAACAGGGGACTAATTAAAATCATAGAAACATGTTATGAAAAGATGGCTTCAGTCTCTATGCTTTCTTTCTTTTTTTCTTTATTTCCTTTTTCTTCTTAGACATTTCTTACAGGATGTACAAAGAATATATATGAAGTCCATCAATTTAGTTTCTTTGCATTCTGTTAAATTTTTAAAAATGAAATTCAACAATTTTTATTATAATTTTATGTCAGTAGTATAATATCTTTATAAAATCTTTTGTCTATATGTTATTGCATCTGAACGTTGACATATACATACGTTGTATATGAAATAATACTTACCTCATACAATTACAGCAATCTTAAAAGACTTTAGAAGGATTTAAAAAATTTTTTTGCATGTAAGTCCAGCAGGCCGAGGCAGCAGTGGCCATGAGCATGCCACTGCACTCCAGCCTGGGCCACAAGAGTGAGACTCCAAATAAAAAAAAAATAGCAAAAAACCACTTTTTTGTACTTTGCAAAAATATGACTTAAACCATTACAATGAGCTTGAAGTGCTTTTTTTTTGAATAGGACTCTCAATCTGTCAGCCATTCTAGAGTGCAGTGGCACTCTCACAGCCACTGCAGCCTCAACCTGCTCTGCTCAGGCAATCCTTCTACCTCAGCCTTCTGAGTAACTGGAACAACAGGCATGTGCCATCATGCTCAGTTAATTTTTTTGATTTACTGTAGAGACAAGGTCTCGCCAAGTTGCCCAGGCTGGTCTTGAAACCCTGGGCTCAGTCAACCTTCTTGCCTTGGCCTTCCAAAGTGCTGGGATTACAGGCGTGAGCCACTGCACTCGAATGATGAGTGTTTTTTATAAAAAATAATAATAGAACTTTTAAAAAGAAAAAAATAAGAATTTGGGCAAAAGTTTTGAGCTTTTGCTTTATGTCCTGTGCTCTAGGAATCTAGAATTATTTTTTAAAAACCTGAATTTCAGATAAAGTATATCCATATACCCAGTGCTTTAGGTCTTTGTTATGCTGCTTCGAAGTAATACAATCTGGTAGAGGCAAAATTTTCGGGCAGCCGCCACTGTTTTCTCAAGCAGACATGGTTACACACACACACACATTCACACATACTCACCCACAGGCTGATTTTAGCTATCAAAAGAAGCAACTGCAATTAATTTCTGATGTCTTGATTCTCCCTTGTATTATACCATCTCCCCCCAAACCCAATCTTATCAATTGTCATCTTCCATCCTCTTAACTATTATTCTGCCAGCTAACCAACCCCCCATCCCCGATTCTCTTAAGACTTAGTGACTCTTAGCTTGTTCCCTTGTGGCTTGGTGTCTCACAATGCAGTTATCCTCATCTGTTAAGTCTTGCTTTCTCTTCTAGACCTTAGTTCTTCCTACATCCTTTTGATACAAACAGTAAGCAACAAGGCACACCAATGCTCCCTACAAGGCAATTATATTCCTTATGGCACTGGGTAAGATAACCAGTTTTGAGATATGCACAAAATGAATAGAGTCAGTCTCTAGAAGGTCTACATCCGTGGAGTCAACCAACAAGGACTGAAAGTACTTGGAAAAAACATTCCACAAAATTTCAAAAAGGAAAACTTTAATTTGCTATGCACTGAGTACTATATTATATACACATGAATGAAGTGATGTGTAGGCATTGTATTAGTTACAAGTTTGCAAAAGAGTTGTACTTCTATATTATAATAATATAGAAGTAATTTAAAGTATGCAGGAGGCGTGAATAGGTCATATGCAAATACTACTTCATTTTATATAGGGAACTCAAACATCTGCATATCATGGTACCCACAGGGATCCTGGAACAAACCCCTGTGGATATAAAGGGACAACTGTACACATTTCTCAGATACATACTTCTATTTTTCAGTCATTGACAATATACGCATTCTGGCCAGGTGCAGAGGCTCAAGCCTGTAATCTCAGCACTCTGGGAGACCGAGGTGAGAGGACTGCTTGAGCCCACGGGTTTGAGAACAGCCTGTGCAATTTGACAAGACTTCATCTCTACAATAAATCAAAAAATTAGCTGGGTGTGGTAGCACGTGTCTGTAGTTCCAGCTACTTGAAAGGCTGAGGCGGAAGGATAGCTTGAGCCCAGCAAATTAGACGCTGGGATGGCCATGAGCTTGCCAGAGCACTCCAGCCTAGGCAATGTCGTGATACTTAAATTAAAAAAAAAAAAAAAAAAAAAGAATATATGTGCATTCTAAACAGAAAACAGAATTACTGTATATACTATATATATATGTACATATATGTCTTTGTGGTCTTATACAGAAACATTTTAGTTTTTAAATCTTCAAGTGATATTTATATGACAATAATTTTATATCAACTATCTAAAATAATAAAATAAATACATTGAAAGAGATATGTCCCATAGAAAAAGATCAAACTGATCTGGGTTTGATTTTGTGCTTTGTCACTTACCAAAACATGAAATCTTGGGAAACTCACTGTAATGTCTCTGAGCTTCAGTTTCCCTGTATGTGGAATGCAGACTATAATACCTATCTCTGAGGAATATTACCACAGTTCCCTAGTAGCTTGGTCTTTCTCTTATATCTGAACTTCCAGTTGTCCTTCCTACATCCTCATGATGAGACAGGGTATGAGACTGGTTCTGCCTAATGGGCATATATAGCTCCTGCACTGAGGCAGAAGAAACTCCTTTGTAAACTTGTAACTGTCTCTGTGTTGTAAAGAAATGGTGCCCTTATTAACAAAGCAGGGCCACAGAATTGAAGAAGCCAATATCTCAGATTTTCAACATAGATATTTGCCTAAACTACTGAACTTGTATGGGTTATATATAAATTTCATATGTTAAAACTTTACTGAGGATTTGAAATTTTTTCTTTCCCCAGCACAAGCCTAGCTTGGCCTTACTAATATAGAGGGTGACAAAATTATGTCAGATGATAGAAATTGAAGTGGTGAGGAAACTGATGTGAAATGACTATGCATGTTACAAAATGCATGATACACCTGTGATTACTTAGAAAGCAGACCACTGGCCCAAGAAACTTGTAGTCCCAGAGAGAAAAACTGAAAAACACACCTTAGTTGTTGGTATTAGTGATGAATAACTACATTTGGTAAGGTATTAGAAGAAATTGATGAGCTTAAAAAATAGCAAGTTTGCAAGAAGAGATATGAATAGAGAAATCTCAGAAATGTAGGGGTTTTTAGTGTTGAAGAGTTATTTCCATTTAGACAAAAACAGTAGGAGATAACTTTTTAAAAAAAATCTGTGGAACAATGACAGGTTAAAAATAACAACTAGCCGGACTCGGTGGCTCAGCCTGTAATCCCGCGCCTTGGGAGGCTGAGGTGAGTGGATTGCCTGAGCCCGCGGGTTCGAGACCCGCCTGGGCAACTTGGCGAGACCTCATCTCTACAATAAAAAAAAATAAAAAATAAATTAGCCAGGCGTGGTAGCGCGTGCCTGTAGTTCCAGCTACCTCTTGGAGGGCTGAGGCGGAAGGATCGTGGAGCCCAGCAGGTCGAGGCTGCGGTGGCCGGGAGCGGCCACTGCACTCCAGTCTGGGTGACAGAGTGAGACTCCAACTCAAAAAAAATAAAATAAAATAACAACTTTATGTGGGATGATAAATATATCAATTTGCTTGACTATAGTAACTATTTCACAATCTATATGTATATCAAAATATCATAGTTAAACCTGAAATATATACAATAAAATTGTAAAAACAACAAAAACATTTTACATTTAGTGTCCAAAACTTTCAGTTGACTAAGATATCACATAGTGAGATAAGATTAAGAATGTGTCTTTCTCACAGAAGCCTGACTGCCTTATGGAGATAGCCCCACTTAATACTGAAGACAGAGGTAATGGGATCTAGCAAACATCGGAGGCTTGTGATGGGAGCAGTCTTATCCATTTCCAGGCAAAAAGGGAATACACTGTCAATAGAGAATTTAAACATAATAGTAAAACCAACAAAAAAAAACCCAGCCTTTTTATCAGTTCCATGTGTTGGCAATTTAATGCCATGTCAGCGATAAAATTCTCATCACTACTGGCACAGACCAATCCTGCCCTTCTTGGTTACACCATTGGTATGAGGGTAAGAGTACGAATGCAAGTCAATATTTCAGGCAAAAGAACCCTGACTGTAATCAAATAAACAAAGCAATTAAGGTTTTGAGTTTGGTTGCTTGAGAATCTATGAACCTGGGCTCTCATTGTTGAAGTCTTAATCCTTAACGCTTTAATATTCAACAGGAACTGGACTTACAAAGGTTTTCAGCCAGCAAGCAGGGCATATTTTTCAATGTCCACTTTAGATGTGGACAAAAGAAGTAGTAGAAAAAAAGAATTTCCCAGAGGACTAAACAGTTGCTACATAAAGAAAGTTGTTCCTGTATTATCAAAAGAAGAAATATGAGACTGTATAATGTTTCGTGAACACTTGAAAATGATGAGTTTCAGTTTTAACATTCTATACCGTTGTGGAATGCTATCTTAGTCCATTTGTGCTGCTATAACAGAATACCTGAGACTGGGTAATTTATAAAAATAGAAGTTTACTTTCTCACAAGTCTGGAGACTGGGAAGGCCAAGATCAAGGTAGGTTAGCTTGTCTGGTGAGGGCTACATTCTTTGAAGAAAAGGAATGCTGTGTTCTCACTTGAAGGAAAATGGAAGGACAGCTCACCAAACACTGCGTGAAGTCCCTTTTATAAGGGCCTTGATCCCATTCATGAAGAAGGATCTCTCATGGTCTAATCACTTCTTAAAATCTACATCTTACCACTATCACATTGGCAATGCCTGAACTTAGGAGAGGACACATTCAAAATATAGCAGATGCAATGATTTTGTTTATAAATAACATATAATAGGTATTGCACATATGTTTTATAAATACCAGGAGTGCCAAAAAAGTATACACATTTTAAGAGATATTATCTATGTATTACTTTTAGTTTGCCATCATCAGAAGTGTCTGGACGCTGATGGTAACCACTTTGAACAGCTCTTGTCATTGCAAAAGTCAAAAATGACTTGTATTCATCTTTTATTAATAGTATGTATTATTAGAATTTTAATAGTTTTTTCCTTTCCTAAAATGTATATGCATTTCTTCAGCACCCTCTGTATGTAACAAATATATGCATTGGTCAAATTTGTTAATTGTGTACTTTAGATATTCTGTGGCCTTATCTATTTTTATTGGCCTATTCTATCAGATAATGAGATGTGCTTAATTCTACTATTATCATGGATATGTCTATTTCTCATAATTCTGTCAATTTTGCTTTACATATTTTGAAGCTATGTTATTGGACATATGCATGTTTAAAGTTATTATATTTTTCAATTACACGTATCCTCTTACAAAATTTTCTTCTTTGTTCCTAGTAATTCTTCTTGCCTTAGAGTGTACTTGGTCTGGGATTAAGATAACTACATTTATCTTTCAGTTAGTGTACATATAGTATATATTTTTTCATTCTTTTACTTGCAATCTTTCTGGGTCCTTATATTTAAGATGTTTCTCTTAAAAATTGTTTCTAGGTTGGCTTTGGTTTTTATCTCTTTCAATTGGCTACATACTCTTAAGATTACATAATCTACATTTAACATAATTACTATGATATTTGAATCTGTATCTATCATATTACTACTTCTCATTTAACTAATGCAGTTTTTTCTTGTTTTATTTTTTGCCTTCTTTAAGATTAATATGTATTAATATTATTATTCCTTCCTTTCCTTTCTCTTATTTTGTTAATTATACATTATTTTGCTTATCTTTTATTGGTTACCTAGAGATTATCATATAAATCTTTTAATTATCTGAATCAAAAGCAAATTATTACTTTTTCTACTTCCTTTGTGGTTCTAGAACCTTAGAATGCTTAAAATTGGGATCCTAAAACTAGACTCAGTGGGTTTGGCTTAAAATAAACTACTGGACCTACTGGGATTGGATCTTTTTGAGACAGAAACTAACCATTCCAACACAGCTGAGATCTTTGTGAAACGAAAACTGACCATTCCCACACATCTGAGAAGAAAGAGAAGAAACCGTTATTTTCTTTCACAGTGTTGTGCTGATTGCATCTCCTCTGCTCAAAGCAAAAATAACTTGCATGTAGGCCCCTCCCAGGCCATAGCAGTACCTCAACACACACAGGGGCCTCTACACACCACACTCTGGGAAAGGATGAAGCACTTTTGCCCACTACAGAAAAACCACAACCAATCAGGAAAAGTGATTGAGACCTATTAGTAAGAATTTTCTTAACAACTTTGACAATATAAGCCAATTGTCTTCATGCATTATTGTCTGTTTGACTACTGCAATACTGAGCTCTCCATATGAAGGATTATTGTCTACTGGATATAACAACTACCAAATAAATTGCCAGGAGAAATAACAAGTTAAAGTAAAAGGTTTCAAATGGTATCTTTAAAACTGTATTCTTAGTGTAAAATTATGTTCGAGAAAAAAATACATAAAAATTGATCAATTTTCAGTGTTTCATTTTTTAATGCATCTCAAGTAAAAATTGTTTAAGATATTTTAAAATCACAACTAGCTTCAGATATATATAAAAGATATGATTTTAAAATAGAGGAGAAATCAGTGCCCTGCAATACTTTTAACCTGATATGATCAGGCCGATTAGCTATTTGGTCTAGAATAGCAATACTGACTGAAGAAAATACTTCCAGCATCTGAACTACCTAACTTATCACTAGTTAGAGCCTTTGAAGAGTTTTAATGTAACATTTGTAAATATGGCAAATAAAATTAACACACATTTATTAAATTTTAAGGGCAGAACAGCAAGTTTCTACCATAGAGCAATATAACTTAGTTAGTTGACAGAATTCAGAATTTCTCTAGTCCAAGACTCTATAAACATTTTCTGCAAAGGGCCAGATAAATATTTTAGACTATGCAGTCTATCACAATTACTCAACTCTATGGTTACAGCACAAAAACCATTATAGACAGCATATACATAAATGCGAGTGAGTATGGCTATAATCTCATAAAACGTTATTAGCAAAACCTAAGACTGGGCAAGATATGTGATGTGTTTTCTATTTTGTTTTGTTTGTTTGATCCTTCCACCTCAGACTTCCAAGTAGCCAGAACTACAGGCACGCACTACCATGCCCGGCTAATTTTTTATTTGTTGTAGAGATGAGGTCTTGCCAAGTTGTCCAGGTTGATCTCGAACCCGTGGGCTCAGGCAATCCACCCACCTTGGCTTCCCAAAGCGCTGGGATTACAGGCTGAGCCACCAAGCCTGGCCAGTGTGTTTTCTTGTTTACCAATCTCTGATCTAGTCTAGTTTCTTCACTGAGCATATAATGAAGTGGAGATACAAAGCCGTTGTGACTTATCCAAGAACACCAGTCACCAAGACTGGTGGTTGCTAGTCTACCTTTCATTAGGGTGACTTCTACTTCTTCTTCTACTTTTCATTAGAGCGACATTTTTATACTTTAAAAAAATTACACAAAAATTCTCTAAGTCTCAGTTTCCTTACTGAAAGACGGGAATAATGATAATAATTAAACCTATCTTGCCTTTCTGCCCACTGAGAACAGTGAAAGTTCTCAATGTATAGCAAGTTCTTGGGGTAGAAAGTGCTGACGTGACATTTACATAGTGACAACCATGCATACTCTTAGGTCTGCACCAAAAACTTGAGCGTGTACATATGAGTGTGACTATTCATGGGGACCTGGGTCAGTGGTACTTGAACACAACGGTGTCTTATTTATCTTTGCTAGGCCTCTGGGCCCAACCTCAGCAAAAAGATCCTGAAACATCATGTTTTTTGTAATTTGCTGCCAGTTACTGATTCTTTTGCCTTTGCATATTTTGTTCAGAAAATAGTAAACTGAAGTCTTAGTAAGATAAGAAGAATTAGAAAATCAAGGGACCATTCAACAGATACATCCACAATGTCTAAGTTTCCCAGACAGGTTTATTGACAAACCCAATGCTTAAAAGACTTGTAGCTCTAGGGTAAGAAATTGAAATACACACCTTAGTTGTTGGAGTTAATGATGAATAGCTACATTTGGCAAGGTTTTAGAAGAAATAGGTGAACTTTAAAAGAAAATTGGCAGGCTTGCAAGCAGTAACATGAATGGGGGATTCAGAAATTTAAGGGTTTTTCAATGTTATAAAGTCATTTGCAGGGAGACCCTTTGCATTGTGTCTTCATCCATGGTGACTGAAGTTTCTGGAGCCCTGCTGTGTGTCCGCAGTCCTGCTGTGTGCCAAGCACTGTTGCAAGTACTTCCCTTGCAAAAAAGTTCACCATCACACTGGGAGGTTAAGACTCTCATTTGCGAAGGTGAGGGAGGAGAAAAGAAGACACCAAATAGGCAGACAGATTAGGGAGAATTCCCAGTAAAAACTTCTGCTGCAATCCCTACAGACTAGAATGAGAACACCTATTTCCAGGTCCCGGGACTGCCCCTTTCATATGCTTCTTCTTGATTAGCCCTTTCTCACCCCTCCTGGTTGGCGCATTTCAATCCCATACCATAGTGCCTTCCTCTGATTGGTGCTACTGCCACCAAACCAGCACACTCCTAAGACTATATAAACGCCTGGTTTCGGCCTCCTGCCAGCAACGCCCAAAATAGGGTCCCCTTTTCTGTCTTCTAATAAATTCCTGTGTAATCTCAGAGTCCTTGTCCCTCATTCTTCTTGGGTGTGAGACAAGAACTTGGAACTGTGGAACTAGAAGACCTGCTGAACTAGAAAACCTGCACACATGGACTGGAACAGCTGGACCCACCGAGCTGAGAGAGCTTCAACACTTCTCGGGGGCCTTGCTTGCCGGCCCACTTAATCAACAGGGCTTGAAGGCTGGCTTGCCTGCTGAACCAGCAGAGCTGTGAACTCTTCTCGGGTGCTGGCCCACTGGCCCACTGATCCAGCAGAGTTGTGCACATTCCTAGGGGCGTTGGTCCACTGGCCCACTAAATCAGCAGAGCTGTAAACAGTTCTCGGGGCTCAGCTCACCGACCCTCAAACTAAGAGAGCTGTAACACTCCTTAGGGGCTCTGCAGCTGTTGGCATCCCCAAGGTCTCAGGTGCCACTGCATTCCCCTATCTGGATGCCATTGTGCCATCAGCCACTGCGTGGATCCCTGGGCTGGCAGTGCAGCTTCAGGGACTGCAACATTCCTTGGAGGCCCAGTTCACCAACCGGGCAAATAACTGCATCAAAGGGAGGTAAAGATTCATGTTAACCCCTCTTCCAGGCATTGGGATGCAGCAGGGAACAAAAATGACAAAGTCCTCATTCTGGTGCAGTATATTCTTGTACAACTACCTATAATTTCAGGTAGTCATGTATACTAAGAAAAATCAGGCAAGGTGAGGAGCTCTTTTAGAGACGATGGCCAGGGAAGTCATATTTTTTTGAGCAGAAGCCTGAATGAATAAAGCAAGATAACAAGCCAGGGCACTCCTGGAGAAAGAGTTTTCCAAGCAGTGGGAGAAGTTATGTACAGAGCCTAGGTTAGGAGTGTGCTTGTCACATATGAGAAATAGCAGGGTCACTAGAGGCAAGGAAGTGTGTGCAGTACTCAGACCTGTGCCTACACTAGTAAGGTGCAGTGTCCTCTGACTGAGCTGCACTTGAGTTGGTCTCTTCAGTTCCTACAACAGTTTACTAGGCAAGAGTCTCTCCACATTGTTCTCCTTGCAACTGGTTCATGGGTCACATCAGATGTTCCCCCGAAGAGTGTGGCATTCCTGGGTTCTCATAGAATGCCACTGTTTTGTCCTCAGAACTTTCTTCTTTTCTGTGTATTTGTCTATAAAGAGATTTCCCCTTGCATTAGGAGGGAGTTGAAGTAGTCAGCTAGAATTGTCACTACAAAGTGCCACAGACTGAGTAGCTTAAACAATTTATTGTCTCATAGTTCTGAAGGCAAGCAGTCCAAGATCAAGATCTCAGCAAGCCTGGCTTCTCCTGAAGCCTCTCTCCTCAGCTTGCAGTTGGCCCTCCTCTTGCTGTGTCCTTGCATGGTCTTTTCTCTGGGTGTACCTGTCCCTAGTATCTCTTCCTCTTCTTATAAGGACACCAGGCATTTGGATTAATCCCATTTATCTGATCTCATTTTAACTTAATCACCTTTGTGGAGATACTATGTTCAAATAAGCTCACATTCTGAGGTACTGAGGTTTAGGACTTCAACATATGAATGTTGGAGTAATAAAATTCAGCCTGTAACAGGGGCATAGTGGTCCATTATCCAAACTTTTTGGAGTAGAGTTTGGGTGAACTTTTCTGATGATTAGATACACCCATGTAGAGATAGCCCAGACCCCCTGATTCCCCACACTCTAGGCATAGTGATAGCCACCTTTCAAAGAAAATGGATCAGTCAAAGCTTTTCCCAAAGGACAGGACCTAGGAGATCTCCTGGACAGAGGGATTTACTGGTCTCTATGTTCTAGGAGGAGCTTGTGTTATCCTGTTTCTGTCTCCAGTGCCTAACGTACTACCTAGCTTCCAGCAGGTTCTCAATGTGTGTGTCAAATGAATGAAAGCTCTCAACTCTATGAGAGAGGAAGTGGGAAAGTCACTGCTCGCAATTTCTGTTTCAGCAGCCTGAAATCACACGCCCAAATGTTAACACAGTGAAAAATGCAAAGATTATCAGAACAGCTTCAACAAATTTCATCATGAGAGAATTGTCAAATAATATGACTTTCATATTTTACAATATTGTCAGCATGTAGAATTGCTAGTGGTTCATTCCTGGTTTCACCGCATTGTGGGCTTTAGCATTCATGAGGAACTTTATTGTGACTTTAGAATTAGACTCTCTGATCCATGTGTATAAATTTGGAGGCATGGTTAAGGTTGGATCAATGAACATGCTTTGACCTCCACTGCTACCTGACAAATCATTTATGTTCTGAGACGGACTTGCCTCAGCTAAAAATGGGGGTGATAATGACTTGCCAGGTTGAAGGAAGAAGGTGGAATAGATTGTATTTTGGAGTATGTTCTTTCTGCGTGTCTGTTCTGAGATCTATGGTTTTAACAGAAACTGTGATGTGCCCTTTCAAAAAAAAATATATCCGACCCATGTTGGCCCTCAGAATTTACTTTTGTTCCTTACGAGGAAAGCCAGGGTTATTGGAACAGAAAACAACATGTTAACACAAAGCAAAAAAATAATAGTAATATTTTGGAGAGAATTATCTAATTAAGGCACAAAGTCCGTTTTATAGAATTTAATTTAAACAGCAGTCAGCGCATCTCCCAACTGTAACATTATTTCTGTTTCCCACCTGCCTTATCAGTATGTCTTTATTATGCCTTATCCTGAAGTTGCTCCCCCACAGCAGAAATAATTTACCCCTAGGCAGGTTTTAAATCAAGGATGTCCATCAGCACACACTGGTTTGAAGTGATGATATTATTTTAAATACAGGAAACTGAAAATAAATGAGTTGAAAATGTTAAATGAGTTGAAAATGCTAAATGCAATTCAAGTTCTTGTCATACCACAAGGAAAACATATTCCAAACGAAATTAATTTAGGAAATAAGACATTTCGAATCATCCTCCAATCAACTGCAGTTTGACGTATTCGGCTTGTTTTAATGAATAATGCAGTAAGACATGAACTTCTTCAGCACATTTTCCAGTGAATGTGAAAAAGAGAAAATAATGTTCTAACATGGTAGATCTTCAGGCTTTTCCAAAAGGGACACTGTTTGCTACAAACTTCTGAAGGAGTAGCAAGTCTCTGAGCTATGCCTTGGTGAGACAGTCTTGCTGGTAGTTCCATGTGCGATGTTGGTTCGACTCCTCCTGTCCCCTGGCTGGGATTCTTCTGCACTTCAGTTTTCCTTTTGTTTCGATGGCACTTCTCCCAACAGTGCTTGACAATGAGTGATGCTCTAAAACCCTGCTCTTTCACACCCTGTGGGTGACCTATAACTTTTCATGGGTAACCTTTGACCTGGGAACTGACAGTTTGATTTATTGTCCGGTGTTATGATTTATGAGTATCTTCTCAGAATAATTAACAGACAACAGGTGGCGGCATAATAATTTTGATTACCCAGCGGTTCATGAAACCACGACAAAGGTGACTTCATTTTCTGAATAAGAAAAGGACAACAATTAGAAATTAAACAAAGAAATGCTTTTATGCCACAGTTTTCAGTCTTTTGTCCGTCACACAGAAGACTTATTTAAGAGGACTGCATTCCCCTTAGACACCAGGAAAAAATAAGGAACTTCTACTCTGTGAATGTAAGAAGACACTTTTCATCACCGTATTGATGGAATTATTTTTCTTTCTTAGTGAAGTCTTGATTAATTGAGTTATGTCAAACATGTCAACCAGCTCATCTTTTAACTTCCCATTTTTGACAATGGCCATTGCCCAGGGAAGAATTGATGGTCAAAGAAAGTTCGGTAAAGCATTTAACTTTCAGTAAGGCATTTCAACATAATTCCACCAGCTGTATTTCTAAATATTCCTTTCTAAGTATGAAAGCGGGGAAAAGAAAAAAAAAACTCCTCTGCACAAAATGTATTTTTATTTCAAAGCCTACAAATAGGAAGTTGTGTTTTTGTAAAGCATTATATTATTGGGATTTGCAATAGTTTTACCTTCTTCCTCCACTTTCAGTAATTGTGTAATATTTTTCTTCAACAGACATCACATCACTTCTAATTCAAGACAATGGTGGCAGCCTTCCTACGGATTTCGTTACAGACATCTTACTGTCCTAAGGATTGACATTTATTTCCAAATGAATCTGTGGTGCATTTAGGTAAGCACCTACCTTTAAGAATGCCAAATGCTGTTTTCGTAATGCTAAATAGAAATCAAGTCAGGTAAGACTTATCCCCCATAGTTCTCCATTTAATCTCTGCTGAAAAACGGACCGAAGTGTTACAAATGAAATTGAAGTACACAGGCCTCTGAATATGTAACAGACCTGCCTCACACCCAAATGCTAGGTGACTGCGGCCCTCCCATGCATATGAAATGAATTTTTGCACAGCACCACAATAGTGATATTACAGGCTTATCATTTTAATTGACTTTTTGACATATAAAAATATTCCTACAATCCTGCTTTACATTATAGTTTAATAACAGCTTAACATACATCTATGAAATATTCATTCCTGTTACATTCAAATTTTAAACTATCTGATGGAGAGCCTGGTTAATAGATAAAGGAGAGTCCCTGGAATATTAAATAACACCTCAGGTGCACATAGGATCCTCCACTGAAAAGTAAAGCACGACTACGTGAGGATCACAGATTTTTTTTTTTAATTAATAAAGATTCCCTTGAACCAAAACATGGAGAATATAAGAGCAAATTTGTTGTGAGTAACCTTCTTTCACCTATTACAGCTACAGGTAAAGCTGTTTCTGTACCATGAACCTCCGTAGACTCTATCATCTTTCTGAAGAAAAGGAACAGAAATACCTGATTTATATGTTTCTGTTTAAAGAATTTTGGTGGAAAATTGACCTACTCAGTGAGCATCTTTGCAAATCACCACATATATTCTACATTTGATTAATGTGTTTCTCGAGCCTCCACACACCCCTCAGCTTTGGAGAGCAACTTGGAGGGACAGTTTACCTTGAAAACATGATATGTGTTCGAATCATGAGGTAATTTTGGTACTTTGTTTCCCATCAATTTTTAAATTAATTATCTGGAAGCAAGCAGCGGTTAATTTTGGCCATAGACTTTTTGATTAGAAGCTTTGACCCCTTTTGCCTTTTGGCATCTCCTATACAATCCTGATGACATGCGGGGTAACCCCTGACACCTGATTCAACACAAAGTCACAGCCCAGCCGATCTTCCATATTCAGCAATCCTTTTGTTGCAACGGGACACTCACCCACTTCCATCCTCCCCTAAGAACTGCTGCCATTCCCTTAAGGCAACCCCGCGTCTGCATGAAACTTGTTTCCCAGGGAAGAGAAAAAAAGAAAAATCCACCCCCCGCAACACGCGCACACACACTTCATGCATTACTTCTGTTTTACAAACTTTACACTACAGCATCGTCCCATATGTTTGTGCAGCGCACAAGGAGGTTTCTTTAGAAAGCGCTGATGCTAATTATAAATTTAATTTGCATTTTAATTAGAATGGTAGCAAATTAAAAGCGTGGCAGCTGGAGAATTTTGAACGCTTTGCAGAGATTTGGTGTCAGTATCTCCCCGTTTTTGACTTTGCAGCCTTTTCATTTTTCTCCCTCACTATCTTTCATTCACACAAGCATATTGGCAATTTTCTTCCCTTTTCCTCTCATTCCTTGGTCTCTCTTTCTCCCTCTCTCTCCTCTTTCTCTCTCTTCTCTTTCTCCTCTCTCTTTTATCCCTTCATGCTTCCCCACAAGGATGAGGTTATGAATTATTTTTTTTCTGTGCTGATAAGTAGAATGTCCTTGTCTGGTGCCAGCACATGGTGGACAATAGTGACAGAGTGGCCATTTGCAGAGCATTCTTAAACCTCTCCTTATATTGCCCTGTTTTTCTACCCATGTCTACAGTTATGGGTAGGAATCCACTATTTCCTCTCCTAGAATAAGGGGGCTGTTTGTACTCATTTGGCCTGTATTTACCTCAAATGTTGGTCTGTGTCTTTAAATTACTTAAAGTCTTGGCCATTGGTCTCCAGCACATTAATAAAATATCCATCTGGCATCACATCTCTCTCCTCCATGTCTGAGAAAAGGCATATTTCAGGGTATACCTGTGGGCAAAATCCCTGGGCTGTCAGCCTCTGAGCCTTTGGAGTGGCAGAGACTCCAGTCGCTGTGTTTCTCGGAGCTGTCTCTCACTTGGGATGTGAGCATGTCTGTTTTTAGCACTCACGTGAGCACAGTTAGTCAGTTCTGTCGTTTTCCCTATGTTGTGTCTCCATGGTCATTTTCCATCCTTCTGTTCGCTTCCCCCACAGTGTCCTTGCTCAATAATTTTCATTAATTGATTGACAGCTCTGATAGACCCAACTAACCTCCATCTCACTCTCATGTCTGTTTTTAAATAAGTACTTGTACGTCCAATGACCTTGTCGCCTCATCAGCTATCAGAAAATGAGCATGCAGATATGGAAGAAGCTGATTAGCAAAATAAGCAATAGATCTCATTTCTGGCTGAAGTCCACAGCGAGCAGTGACAAGGAAACTTTGCCATTTTACATTTCCACAAGAATCTAAAAATGAAGAATAAGCAATATGCTTGTCAGCATCTGTTCAACTGTCCTAGAAAACAAGCCCTGGCCCATTGTATCGTCACCCTGAAGGAAGAAGAATAGAAAGGTATGGGGTGTGTCCCTCAGCAACTCAGGAAGTGGAGGTTCTTTCTTGTCACCCACATCATTGGCCTCATTAAGCCTGAAAGGAGACAGTTAAGTTTGGGGGGATTTCTCATCTTAGTAGAAAGATAGGAGCATCTTGTTTCTATTTAATTCTTTGTGTTTTCCTCTTTTTTCCCCCCTGTGTATTCTTGATTTTGACATATGCTAGATGTATCCTCCCTTTGGAGATGTATTGTTCCCTTGTAACTAGCTCTACAACTCTCACCCACAAATTAATAGTCAGCAAAACACACTTCAGTCTCATCAAAATTCTAACACTTTACTAAATATTAGCTAAATTAAGATAAAGTAAAGAAAGCAAGTCATGTATGTTATTAATAAAATACTTGTTTTAATCTGTTTTAAAACTGCTGAATTTACCTAAATTAATACTCATATCTGTAGATAAAATTCAATTGAGAAGTTACTAATTACTAGTAGAGAAATGATATTTTTCACACAACTAGAAAAAATACAAAAACACTCATATAACATTTAGTATTGTAATAAAAATCAGTATTTTAATACCATCTTAGTTTTAGTTGATATGACAACTCATTTAACTTAATTTAACATATATTTATTTTATATCTTCCATTTCAAGGGCCTTGAATATAATTTTAAAATGATTTGCATCAGGGATTATGATAATATTGAAGTTTCTGAAGGAAAGAATATATATAAATACCATCTATATCTCATACCAAGTTTTGGAAACTGGAGAGATCTAAATCACCAAATAAACAACTTATTCATTTAAAGACTTGATTAAGAGCACTCAGAGATAAGAAAGCCCTGCCACAAAAGTAGTTTCTTTAAAAATTTGGACACCAAGAGAGTTAGGAAGGAAGATCCCATTAACACTTTCTTTAAGTAGAAGGAAGAATTGATAAAGTGTGCCAAAAGTATAATCTTAATGATGGCAAAGGTGTCTGGGATTTTCACAGTTTGTTTTTCTGATAATTTAAATTTTGTGTTAAAAAAGTATTATATCTCTAAACTAAACAGCTTTGATTAAAAATAAATTTGCTTCTTTAATACGTAATTATCATTTGTCTAAGAATTAAATCTCAAACTTTAAAAAGCAGGAATATTTGTGTGATACTGGCATTTTAAAAATGTTAATAAGCATACTGGCTTCAAAGAGTAATTGTTTAAAATAGTGGATAATGATATGCAAAACGTTGGCCATGACTTACCCTAATTAAGTAACGCGATTACAAGACAAAATAGTGAAAATAAAAGTTCTAATTTCCGTGCCACCATAGCATCCACACTTGCCTTATTCTAAGCCAAAATGAACACATTGTGGTTAAAATTGTACATGTCAATTCCATGGCTTTAAAAGGAAACACACATTTTGGTGGCATTTTGAAATGGACAGTATAGTTTTTCAAGATAAATCTTTTTCATTGCCACTTTGGAAAGGTTTAGTTTTTCTTCATGTAATTTTTTGCAGCTGTACAAAACACTTTCATTAACCCAAGAATGGATTATTTGGAGTGCTAATTAATTGATTCTTCAAAATGCCAATTGACACACTCCCAGGGAAAACCTGATCTAAGCAACTATGTTAATCAAGCTATTGTACTTATGGTTCTGTCTGAATATCAGACCATCTGAAATGAGGAGAACTTTGCCATTACTCGCCTGGCCCTCTCGTGGGCAGCTAATTAATATGAGCCGAATATGACAGTTGTACTTGTACGTTCACCATACTGCCTGACAATAACTCTATAAAATTACATTTCAGCTAAAGAATGGAAACAGTGTTAAATACCATTATTTGCCTTCCTTTGATGTCTCAGAGTCATTATGAAAGCAATTACAGCAGTTTCTCTGTCTGTATGTCTACGGGGTATTTATTATCTGTATCTGTCTGAATCCTTTGCCAGGTGGAGAATATATGGCATATTAAAGACAAGGGAATTCAGCCACAATTATCAGAATGGGAACAGAAGAAGAAACAAAATCAGAGTTTTGCAGATGATCCTGCCAGAAAACAGTAATTTAATATTAAAGCCTGGTGATCTGGGGAAAACTTGAAGGCTCTTTTTATTTATTTAAATTAAAAAAAATTCTCCAAGTCTACAAAGCTCATGAATCTAGGGCAAAATTAATTAAAATCAATAGGGAAATGAGTGAATATGAAACAAAACAAAAACAAAATAACTCATGGCAGCAGGAAAAAACATATTTTGCTTTTTAATTTTAAGTGAACAGTCTCCTTTTCAACTAGCTTTTTCCTAACCAAATGATGCAATTTACAAGATGGAATTTGTATTATCCCAGATAAGATTACCAATGGTAGTTTTCATACATGGAGGGTCAGATACCAAGGAGGATTCAGTTTTTAAGACACCTCCAGGACTTTTCCCCACACTATTGGAATCTAACATGATCCAGATACATTCATGTGTATGAGCCGAGTTCTAACTCCTCGATATCAAAGATGCCTCTGGATTTCAAAGGACACTCCTGATTGACAAGCAAGGTCTGGACGCTGACTGCCCCACAGAGGAGTTTTTCTCTGAGGGTGGTGTCTGAGGACAGGCCTCTATATGATTCAATTCAGAGAATATTGATTGTGTGCTCCCCTATGTGTTTAGCATTCGGTGAGTGCTGTGGAGAATGAGAGATGAAAAAGGCATATGGATGAGAACTCTGCCTTCAAGGAACTGAGAGGAAGGAGAGACTGGCCATTTTGAGCCAGACTTTGGGCAAAGCTTTTATGTGCATTACCGGTGTTTTAGCAGTATAACAATCAAACAAGGTGGCTTCTATTATCTCCATTTATCGACGAACAGACCACGGTGCAGGAAGGTGGGGCAATATGTCCAAAGTAACACCATTGAGTGGCATGGCTGGACTTCAAACTCAGTTTCTGTCTGGTTGCAATGGGCTTCTCTCTCCACTAACTTTTCCAAATGCTTAAAAGCACATAAGGGGGTGGCTGGCAGGTAAGTTATGTGCTGCTATGGGTAAGAGAAGAGAGAAGCTAATCTGGAAGGAGAAGTTGGAGAGACAATTCTTGGAGGAGTTTCGACTTGAAGAGGGACTTACAGAGAAGAGAACACTTTAGGGAAGGAGAGAGTTCCCAACTTTTCTACCCTTTGGCATTTTGAACTAACACAAAAATAATCTCCTATGTCAAGAAGATGAAGGATAGACTTTGTGATTTGGAAGATTCTACATAGAGATATGTGTTTATTAATGTTATGTCTCTGAGAAATCATATTATGAGATAGGATTAAACAAGATATTTGTGGAGGATATTGAAGAGATTGGCTGGTTAAAGTTAAGGGTCAGAACTCCTGATGTGTTGTGCCCATATAGCTTTGAATAGTGCAGTCATGTGTGTCCCAGAGATATCAGGACACTTTTGGGTAGAGATGAGCAGATATAGAGATGGTAGGCAAAGAGAACCAAAACACTCCTTATTCTAAAACAAAAAGTTTGGCAACTTCAATTATAATGCATCATTCTTTTTTTTCTCCTCTGCTTTCCTTTTCTCCTCCCTTTGCCTTTTCTTCATTTTTAACGAGTGCATGAGAGAAGTTAAATCACTCTCCAGAGCAGGAAGGATGCTCTAACAATGCTCCTATTAGGACTAGTTTCCAACTGGTATCTCTGCTTGCAAATATAAAATTGTCTCGACTACTGCAAAAACAAAGTCAGTCACTGCCACCTTTAACAAAGGGGCTTAACTGGACAAGGGGCTGAATATAAGCCTGAGATGATAACTACTGGATTCATGGAAAATATAGATATTTATTTGAAGAGAAAGTCCTGGGAAACATTTTATTTTTATCCTACTGTAATTTAGTTTCAGCAGAGTTCATGGTGTTGCTACATGCAGAGACTCTGGATCTGAATTGAACCAGGCTTCTCTGTTGTCTCCAGAATGGAAACAGTTACATATTTTTCAATTATGTGAGTAATGGAATATTTTACATATTTGGATGAATACATATATAATCAAAGTGACAAAGCACTTGTGAGGAAGAAAAATGGCAAGGGCAGTAAGTGGAGTGAGACCAACCTTCATTCAAAGTTCTTCAGTATCTGAGCATCTCAGTTCTTCCTTAAATAGAAATGTAACTTCCATGGTTACTCTGATGCCATAAGTGAAATAAGACATGCAAATTATTTGGCACTGTATCTGGCACATAGCAGGCACTCAATAAAAGTTATAACTCTTTCTCCTTCACTTTTTAATTGGGTGTATCCAATTTTGTTTTCAGTAGAAAATAGCAGAAAAGTCACTAATAACAGTGAAAGCCAGAAACTGCTTTAAATAATTTCAATTTTTAAAGACACAAGTAACAACCTAAAAAATCTCAGTGTCTCAAACAATACCAATTTATTTTCCATTCCTGCTGCAGGGCCTATTTTGACTTTCTGCAGGCTCTGCTCTGTGTTGTACCCACTTGGGGACCTAGAATGTTGCTTATAATTCACTGTCAGAGAGGGAGAAAGCTAGAGGGTCAGTACAGCTAAATGCTTCAGACTAATAGTGACTCTTGTTACCTCTTTTTACAATTAATAGACCAGAACTAGTCACATGGCTCTGCCCAACCCCAAGCCCCAAGTTCAATCCTATCATTTTCCCAAAAGGAGAAGAGCTGGGGAAACATGGTGAACTGCACTACTGAATACCATGAAGGTCTTAGAGGGTATGTGCTTCCAATGCATTCTGATAGACGTCATTTGTTGAACTCAAAATTTAATAGCAGATTTGGATGACTGCAAAATCAAATGAATCCTTTATGGCTGTAAACGTGTCATCTAAGACTTTCCTTTCATTCATTAAGTATCAGGTTACCCTGATTTTCCAGCCAAGATAAATAATTTTTTTCCTTTGAGATCAGTTTTGTCATGAGCATCAAGACTCATGAGACTATTTGAAGTGTGAGCAGACCCCTTCGACATTGGCTGCAAGCTCAGGTAGAAACTCCTCTCCTGGCCATCGCTAGCACTCCCTTTGCTCCCTTGATCAATAACTCGAGCTACAAAAAGCATCAAACACCTCAAAGACATCCCAAAGGCACAGGTCGCCAAAGGGAATAAAAAGGAAAGGCCGCATATATTAATGTTCTCCTTAGGCCGCCCAGACATCCTTGTAGGCCCGAGGCCTACAAGGGGCCAGTGGTGATGGGGATGTTTAAAATTATAGAGCTGGAGCAACATTTCTTTATGAAATAGCTTTCTGAGCCTCTAGAGAAAGGAATTCTAGTTCAAAGAGTGCCAGTTTCTAGTTTTACAACCTGCATTTTCTCTCCAAGTGAGAAAGGATGAAAAAAAAAAAAAGAAAGAAAATGAACAATACCAGGGATACTGAAAACTAAATCATAATAACATTATTAAGACTGAAAATAATGTAAACACCTGGTGTTGACAAGGGTGTGGGGGAGCCAGCACTCTCATCCAGTGCTAGTGATAGCGCAAATTGGAAAAATCTTTCTTTAGGGCAATCTGGAAATATGTAGCAAAATTTAAAAAAAAATTGTTTGCCCTTTGACTCTGCAATTTTACTTTTAGGACTCTAAGAAAATAATCACAGATGTGTTTTAAGGTACATTTACACAGATTATCATTGTATCAATATTTATAATAGAAATAAGTTAAATATGCAAATAGGGATGCAATTGTGTGAATTTGACATGTGGAATACTAATTAATATACCATTGAAAATAATAATATGAGCGATTATTAAGTGGAAAAGTAAGACACAAAACAGTACGATAGTTCTTGTTTATAACACACATTTCTATATGCACAGAGAGAACAGACAAATTAAAGCCCTCTCAAGACAAGAGAAATAAAATGCAAGACAAAATATGACTGATTTGTCCTTTCCCCCATATTTTTTCTTGTATATATACATCATTTGAAAAAAATACAAAAAAAGAAAAATAAATCATTAACATGATTTCTTAGAGTTACCAAAGTGTGTGTATGTATACCTTCTCATTTGCTATGGCCAAAAGCATGTGTAGGGTAGATAAGTTACCCCTATTTTCCAGAAAGTAAAGATGAGATGCAGACTGTTATACAATGCTTCAAACTGGCTTTGTAGCCATAGCTGGTCTGTGTAACACTCAGCAATTAGAACTAATGTGTAGGAAAATAAACTAGGTAAGCTAATAGTCTATAAATTAATGAGAATGTATATCTAAAAGTGGGCTGAAGGAGTATAATGCCTAAAATATTTGTTTTGTATTCGATTATATGTACTTGAATTTTAAGTCATCAAATTTTGGTTAGCAAAAGCCATATACAGATGTAAAATATCTCTTTTTTTTCTTTGGGGGTTAAGATGTTGTTAGACTTGGGAGATAGGAATGAATTGTTAATATATCACTTTTTTAGAAGAAACACATTCTGACATTTGTTAATTAAACTTTTCTTAAGGTGTAATGCATTGTCAAGATAGGACATATTTTCAGGGAAGCCTTGTGATCTTATCAAGCTTTAAAATAATCCAAAAGCTAGTTTTGACATTCTACCTAATGTAGATTAAAAGGTATTTTAAGCTCATGCAAATTTAAAGAAACAGGGAAATTTGATTCATCCTATTAATTAGTAGATAGCAGCATAATGAGAGAAACATTGCTTATTTTCTTCTAAAAGAATAATTAATGTAGGTTTAAAACCTTTTTTGTTATATCAAGTAAATACTATTTAATTATATGAAATTAAAATGTTACTATATGGTACAGTTTATTTGGTATAGATGAGGCCAAAAGTTGCAATGTTTATCCAAGATCACCTTTTGCACTTTTGCAATATTGCATAAACATGGCAATTTTAAATTATAAATGCTGATGATATTTAAAAGCTGTCTTATGTCTATTAATTTTGGCTTAATAATCTCTCTGGAGACTACTAGCTTTACTGGGGTCCTAATTCTGTACAATAAAATGAACTGAGACAAAAGTGAGAATAAAACCCATGCACTGGACATTATCAGATTACCGCAAAGGTGTTATCTGAACCAAAGTTTCCTACAGTGTGTGTAAGTGTAATTAGTGTGGAATGGCTTGGTGGGAATGTGGATAAAACACTATTTGCTCAGTCTTCCAGAGAATCTGGGAAACCTAGGGCCCTGATCACTTTCCAGAAGGCATTGTGGTAAAGAGCATGAAGATAGCATGAAAGGGTGTGAGCTGTGGACCAGCAAACATTCTCAGCCCCAGGCCCTTCAGCTAGTAAGCCTCACTTTCCTCCTCTTTAAGATTGGGAGTAATATAAACCAAACCAGGCCTTTTCAGTGAGTGAAGGTGATCATTTATATAAAGGGGATGGCATAGTAAAGATGCTTTATAAATGTTGGTTTCTTTTCTCTCTGCTGCCTTAGCAAAATATCATACTACTAGAATTCTAACACCAGACATGGTGGATATACCCATCCAAAAATGAGTATATAGGTAAAACTGGCTGAACTGGAATATGTTGGTCTGAACTGAAAATATAAATAGGCAAATGTCATAAAACATCTAGGTATTTTATGTAATGATAGAGTTTTTATTTTGTTTTATTTTTTTGAGTCAGGGTCTCACTCTGCTGCCCAGGCTGGAGTGCAGTGGCATGCTCACGGATACCGCAGCCTCGATCGCTGGGTTCAAGCGATCCTTCCTCCACAGCCTTCCAAGTAACTGGAACTGTATGCACTACCAAGCCCAGTTAATTTTTTGATGTATTGTAGAGACGAGGTCTCACCAAGTTGCCCAGGCTGCTCACAAACCTCTAGGCTCAAGTAATCCTCCTGTCTCCACCTCCCAAAGTGCTGGGATTACAGGCTTGAGCCACCGTGCCCAGCTGAGTTTTTTTGTATTCTTTTTTTTTTTTTTCACAGAGAAAAATAAAATGGAATGGAGAAAAGATGTAGCAATAAATTATCTGTATTTAAATCATTAATCAGAAATCTAATTTAGATTTAGTTTTTTTAAAAATGTTACAGAAATTTAAAAACATTTTTTTTCTTCTCTGGATTTAATTCTGATTCCACAAGAAAAGTGAAAAATTTAGAAAAATATTACTGACCTCCGAATTCTAAGTGAAATTAAAATATGCAGTTGAAATCTCTGGTTTGTGACTATATAAATGTGGCTCGATGTCCACATTCCTGAAGAAAGTGCGTTTCAATAACACAATCTGTTGTGGGAAATAGTCTTGCTATCATATTCATGCATGCCTGAGTCTAATCAGTCACAACATTAAAGTCAGCCTAGATGCCAGGCACTGTACTAAGTATTGGAGATAAAAAGCTGAATACAACTTGAACTTTGTCTTTAGTTTTATAAATAAAATTTAGAATAATAACTGCTTTACATAACTTCACAGTTTCAAAAGCACTTTCATTTGCCTTTTGTTTGTTAACAACCCTATATGACAGTTATGATTGTCATTAATTTTCATTTTAGGAAATGTGAAACTAAAGCTTAAAGAACTAAGGCCATTTATTCAAGAACTACTTACTGGTTGACAAGAAACTTAAAGAGACATGCGGTACATAGTCCTTGATTGAATTCTGGATCCAAAAAACAAAGCAAACGTGCTAAGCAGAAAGTGAAAACATAGAGTTTTACTAATGATGGGTTGTGAATTCCAGAGTGCAGAAAGGAAAGGGTTAAGCAGTTGGGAAGAGTGGGTGAAGGGGCAGAGAGGATGTGCAGGCATGCGTGATGGTCAGTGGGAGAGAGGAGGAGTGGGTGACCTGTGGGTATGGGGATTCTAGTGTTGAGGGGCATCAGTGAAATGAAGGGCAGGCCGAGCTCGGTGGCACAGTCTGTAAATCCAGCACTTTGGGAGGCCGAGACGAGTGACTTTCCTGAACCCACGGTTTCAAGACCAGTCCGGACAATTTGGTGAGATCTTACCTCTACAATTAAAAAAAAAAAAAAATTAACCTGGCGTCGTAGTTCCAGCTACTTGGGAGGCTGAGGCAGAAAGATTGCTGGAGAACAGCAGGTCAACGCTGGGGTGGCCGTGAGTGTGCCATTGCACTCCAGCCTGGGCGACAGAGTGAGACTCCAAATCAAAAACAAAAAGAAAAAAAAAAGAAATAAAGGGCAAAGTGAGAGAGGTTCAAGTGGACTCAAGGTACGCATGGTGAAAAAGCTGCAAAAACAAAATTTCATGACTTGAGGATATGAGAATATACACTTTATGGCAGAGAGAGAGAGAGGAAGAGAGCCTGTATATATGCAAAGGAGAGAAAATGTTAATAACCCATAAATCTCAGTGAAGCCTACATAAGTATTTGTTGTTCTATTATTGTAACCTCCATGTAAATTTGAAATGGTTTTTCTTGTTTGTTTTAGAGACAGGAACTCTCTAAGCCGCCCAGGCTGGAGTGCAGTAGCTATTCACAGGTGTGATCGCAGGGTGCGTACTACAACCTTGGACCCCTGGGCTCAAAAGATCCTCCTACCTCAATCTCCCAAGTAGCTGGGACTACCATCACACTTGGTTTGAATTGTTTATAAAATAATAATTGGAAGTCAAAGAAAACTTTTATTGAGCTAAGAGCTGGTCTACATATGAAACAAAACCTGTGTTCAACTCCAAAATTGATCAAGAATTAACTTCTCCAAACTTCTTTGCTTTCCTAGGCACCTCTTTCCTCTGCAGAATGCTGTGAAAAGAAGGCAAAGTCTTGCCTGCAGGATGGGCTGCTCTAACTTCCGGCCCTCCCTTGTTTGTCCTCTCCAAAAGAGATGTCTGTTGGGCTCAGCGCCCTCAGTCAAAGGCTGCAGCTGTTCTTGTGCCTTGCCCCATTGACATCTGGTAAAGACTATGCACCTTTCTCTGCACTACATTTCTAAGTACATAAAATAGATGAGATTATTGAGAAAACTCAATTATATTCAAGTACAGTTATCGAAATATAATTCAGAAGTATGATAAAGCAAAATATGTGTTATTTAATTAATGGATTAAATCACAAGATCTAACAGGTGGTCTAATAACTACCATGGTTTGAAGTTGTGATGAATATAAAGCATATTTTGGGATATCTATAACTGTAAAGTGATATAAAAATATCTATGATTTCTATTGGTGACAAAGTACAGCTCATGCTAATGTTATTGTGGTTTATTGCCTTCATTCATCACTGAAATGCAGAATTGCAGTTAGTCATTAGTGACACTGTCTAAATTGAGGGACAGACAGATCTCCTCAGGCTAATAATCCTGGAAGCTCAAAGTACATGCACCCAGCTCTGTGCTGAAAGAATTATCTGGCCCTCTCATTTTTGCCTTTTGCGACTCTTTGAGAACTCCCTGTAAACTGTAAGCCTATAAATAAGTAGTCGTGAAGATCCTCTAGTGCCTGTGTCCACTGCCAAAGACTCTATTGCCTAATGTCATGGTGTATCGTCAGGATCTCTCCAAAAGCCATAAGGGGCTTTGAATTTTTCCATCTTTGTATCATCTACTGTTTGCCCCATAAAAATTATAAGTTTCTAATGAATAAATGTTATATATTTTTAGACATTGTCTTTGTTTCATGTCCAAATAAAGATTATAGTTATTGCCTATTCTCTAAAAACTCAGTTTCAACCAAACCAACCAAAAACATCAGTTTGAACTTAGAAGTCATTACAGTGTTTTTTTCAAAATATTGTAAGCAATTTTTAAAACAGCTTTTTACTAGCTTTTTCACTTATATAAAGAGAGCAGGTAAAATATAGAACATTCAGGTATTTTACTCAATGGGCAGGCAGAGGCTTAGGAATTCAATTCTACTCATGTTGACCATGCTAAATCTTGAACTCAAAGACCACACAACCTATGTCCTCTTTAATTTATATCTCACCTCATTTAGGTGTCTTACATAGAGCATATGTAATGACATATCTATAAAAATATAAATAAAAATAAAAATAAAACACATGCAAGAAAAAGAAGAATCCAGGTCAGGAAACAAATGCAAAATGGAAAATATAAGAGTTGTAGCTATTATAGGTAAGCCTCCAAGACATCAATGTGAAAAGGGGGTGATGGTTATTAATTTGAGAAAAAAATGAAAACTTTCAGTTTTCAAGGGTGTTGAGTTTGTCTTAGAAGTAAATTTCAAAGTGGTTGCTCTATGGAACCTCATGTAGGAGCACTGAATGGTGGCAAGAGCTATATTTTGGCAACATTTACAGCAGAGGAGGGTAATGGATTACATATGGCCAATCTTGTCACAATCTTTATGACGTGACTATGACCATAGTGTGTTATGAAGAATTGGTTTTAATATAAATTTCTTTGGGCGCTGTGGCTGGCAGACCCTTAGGTGGCCTTCTTAAGAATCCCTACTTTCTGATATTCATGTCCTTATAATCACTTCCCCATGAGTGGGCCTGTCACATGTTTCTAGCCGGTAGACTATGGCATGGATGATGGGATATTAATTTCAGAAGTGTTACATAAATTTGCAATGTCCATCTTGCTAGCAGGCTCTTTCAATTCTCCCCCTTGCTGGCTATGAGAGAGTGAGCCTCCTTATGAAGAGGCCCACGTGGAAAGGTGGCCTCTGGCTGATTGTGTTAAGGAATTGAATCCTGCCCATAGCCACAGGAGCTTGGGGGTGAATCCTTTCCCAGTGGAGTCTCAAAAGGCACCCAACCCTGGCCAACACCTTCACTGTGGCATGTGAGACCTTGGGCCAGAGGACCCTGCTAAGTCACCCCCAGATTCCTGTCCCATAGAAACTGTAAGATTTTAGATACATATTTTCTCAAGTTTTTGGTAATATGTTATGCAACAATAGATAAGTAATACAGACACATGTTTAAAAATATATAGGCCAGAGCATGTGCTTCTACTGGGCAGGATAGACCACTAGAGTAGGACTTGGAATTCTTGGGTAGTGATGTGTTTTAGATTTTGGTCACTTTTCAAGTTTGTGACTATGATCCCTCACTCCTTCATGAATACTGATGCCAAGTTCCAAGCAGAAATGCTCAAGGTTAATATGTGAGTAACTTTGCCATGGAGTCAGAGTTCCAAATAGAGACATGATTGTGTACTGAGATAATTAGAAGCTCATAAAAACATAAAGGCAAAAATGGAATATGTGTAAGGTTGGGCTTATGACGGATGGCATGAAACAACTCCTCTAGGTCTTCAAGGCTCTCCAGACACTTTTGACACACAGAAAAAGCCAATCTGATATATATATATATATATACACACACACACAATCCCCAACAGGGGCTCTTGGTGGATATGCCCAGTACAAAGAATGATCTAATTTTTGGAATTGACCTAAAGATTGGGATATGATTAAATCAATTCTTCATTTGGTCATTCATTTAGCAAATAAGCTTTGGTTATGTTCCCTGAGCCAGAATCTTCATATTTAGAAAGATAAAGGAGTAAAGAGGTGCAGTCTTGCTCTCAAACTGGCAGTCCAGCAGGGATAAGAGTGACTGTGTGCTGAGGAAATACTGGATACCAGGATACGCCAAGAACTTTATACACATTGGCTCATTTGATTAAGAAAACTAAGTTTGGTATTACCTCATTTAAACAGATCAGCAAATTGAGGTTTAAAATCATAGAGCATGTAAGTAGCAAAACTAGAATTTAATCCTGAGTCTTCCGACTCTATAAATTGCTTTCAAATTTCTATCTTCTTGTTTAATGAGTTTCTTACATTACCACTGGAATATATGTTTATAATAAAACATTTAGAAAATATGGGTAAATAAATGGAGGGGAAAATTCACTTGAACTCACTACAGTTTTTTAATAGTTATCACTCTGGAAAGTTATGAATGTTTCAGTAAACAGATGGGTGAATAATCATCTATATGACTATATTTATTAAGCAAATCGCATTTGATCTTCCAGGTCCTTTGGAGTTTCTTGCTATAGGAATTTTCTCTACTTAAAACCAGCAGCTCTTCTGAATTCTGTAAGAGCCAAATTCAGAAGAGATGATGCTTCC
This sequence comes from Tarsius wallacei, assembly GCA_963574415.1. Lineage (NCBI taxonomy): Eukaryota > Metazoa > Chordata > Mammalia > Primates > Tarsiidae > Tarsius > Tarsius wallacei. Next base: position 19,668 of record CAUYQG010041317.1, on the reverse strand, counting down.
TTGTTCCAAAGAAGGAAACGGAAGGATTACCCTAACTGATAAAAATGTGAAAGAAGCTCTGCCTAGACAATTAAGAGATAAAGGACAGTTGATACTACATAACAGGTGGAGCTGGCTCAGTGGAGGTAGAAGTGAAGAGCTATCAAAGAGGAAAATCTGTGTGGTTCATCAGCAAGTCTGGAACTCAGGCACAGGGACTGCCCAAAGCATGGCACAAAATTTGTGGCGTGTATGCATTCAGGGTTCTGTGGGGCCATGTGCATTGGGATATGGGCATTAGAGAAACAACATCTGTCTCCTGAGGCAAATGGCCTGAGGAGTCCTCCTAATACTTTGGAGCTTCTTGAGAACCAGGGATCCTTGCACAACTCTAAGAAGGAAAGAACACCAGTCACGATTAAGGCAAAAAGCCCTGCTATTCTAGCAGCATAGATGCTCAGAGGGAGGCTGAAAGAAAATAATGTGATGCTTCTGATACCCCTGACTTTGTGGGCTAAGACCCACAAAATCCATGCTTGTTCCTCCATCTTTGAAAATATGATTTAAATAGTGTAATATAGCAGAATATCTGAAAAAGACTTAAAGGGATACTAAAACAAATAAGGCAGGATCTCCTTGCTTATAGTCTATTGACAATAAAATAAATAGGTCATTTAAAAATTATATATACCAAGTGCTTGATGCTCCAGATAATGTCATTCTTAATTTTGCAAATAAAGTTTCTCTGTTAGGGTTTTTCAGAAAAAATAGAACCAGTAAGAGATTAGATAGATAGATAGATAGATAGATAGATAGATAGATAGATAATGGATATAGGTAGATGGATAGACAGACACAGATAGATAGAAGATAAATCAATATAGATAAATTAGATAAATGGATTAGATAGGCTTATTTTAATAAATGGACATATGCAACTGTGACTGTGACTGGGTAAATCTTAAGTTTGTAGGGCCAATTGACAAGGCAAAAATTTTCAGGCAGGAGCTAATGCTGCAAAATTGAGACATAATTTCTTCTTCTTCCAGAAAATGTTATTTTTGCTTCTAAGACTTTTCAATTGATTGGATGAGGGTCATCCACATTCTCAAAGATAATCTCCTTTACCTAAATTCAACTTATTGTAGATGTTAAATGCATTTGCCATATACCCTCTCAACAACACATAGATTTGTGTTTAATTGAACATCTGGGTACTATAGCCTAACCAAGATGACATATAAAGCTAACCATTCCTACAGGAAAGGGGAGACTTGAACTGGCCCTTGAAGGATGACTAGGAGTACACCAGATAGAGGAGAAAGGTCATGATGTACACAAAGTAGGGTTTGGGGAATGCTAAGTTGTCCTGTGCAGCTGGAACTGGGGAGAAAGGATACAGACATGAGCTGAGACAAAATAAGGAATGGCACTTCAGTGAGCCAGGGCAATGGAAAGTCCCTTGTGGCTTTCAGCTTGTGAGTAGCTTGATCATGCACATATTCTAGAAAGACCAAGCTGGGGGCAATGTGGAGAATTATGGGGGAGTAGGTTTCGAAAACTTCAAGAGGAGTTGATAGTTCAAATCCAAATACCGGCAGTGAAGATGAGGCAGAGGAATACCATAGGGAGGATAGGAAAAAGGCCCACTCCATAAGCCTCTGTGGCCCTGCATGCTAGTCACTGCTCATCAATTTCTCTGCTCTTTCCCTTTCTGCTTAGAGTTGGTATTAATATCTTTGTTAGCACTGTTTTTAGTATAGCCACTACCAACACAGGGAATCCCTGGGCAATCTGTAGTAGGGAAAGCAATAAAGGTAACAGCATAATGGCTATAGTTGTGCTAAGAGCATTGAATCCAACACACTGGCACACAGCAGCTTAAACTGTACACATGTGTGCATGCACACACATGAGCACATACACAGAATGGTTGACTTCAGAAGCTAATTTCCTCACATTTAATCTCACCTAGAAACTGGCACAGTTGGAGTTTCAGAAAAAAGCTTTTAAAATTCTAGCTTTTAAATCCATAACTAGAAACCTACCCCAACTATCTCTCTGCACGAATGGAAATGGAATAGTACAGCATCAGGAAGCATAGAGATGGTAAGTTGGTAAATATTTTAAATCCCTGTTTCATTCCCCTAACAATTTCTAGAGTCTTATCTAGGCAGAGAATGAAATTCTTCTCTGATGGGAATCTGATGAGATTTGTCTTTTTCCAGTGTTTTAGCAATAACTACCACTCATGATACGGTGCTTCAAGATCTAGAATAGTCCCTGAATCTGAAATTCATGAAATGCCCTCAGCATCCACCTTGTGTGTGCCAAGTCTCAGCAGGTCTACTCTCCATAGACACACTGGCCCTTAAGTCCCCACCAGGACTCACACATACCTGGTCTGTCCTGCTGTCCTCATTCCCTTCATTTTCCTCCCTGAACACACCAGGATTGCCCCCAAGCTTTCTTTCAGCTTCTTTTATCTTTAATTTCAGGAAATAAATTCAACATTTGTATATGGCATTTCAAAATCATTTTATTCAGAAAAGCTCATGCTAGGCATGCATGTCAAGCTCTGTACTGAGCCAGGGATTCAGAAATGCATGAGAAACAGTGTCTTGCCCTCCAGGAGCTCAGAAGAAAGAGATAAGGAGACAATGAAGAGAGTGTAGCCTTAGTCTGGTGCTAAGAGACACATTGGTATTGGGGTTTGATCTGGAGTGTAGCATTCCAGGACTAGCGTAAAACGCCCAGGTAGTAGCTCAGAAGTGGGGAGGAGCTGTGGTACCTGCAGGACTGGAACCATCAGGCCCAGGTGATGGGGTCTGATATGGGGTCATCTGAATGCCATTTCCAGTTGAGGGCAAGTGGTAAGGGGAAAGGGCAAACAACGATTGCCCCAGGTGATTCACTTTCTTCATGATGTCTAGTGGAAGAGCTTTGGGATGGGACCACTACTGGGACCAAGATTCCTGAAACTCGGACAGCAGTGGGTGAAACCAGGTGCTTCTCTTCTTTATCTTCTGAGTCAGGGGCAGATGGTGCCCTCTCCATTTGAATTCTTTGGCTTCTTCCTTGACTCAGGATCCAACCTCCTCTGTGAACAGAAGAAAAAGGATGATTAGAGGCAGAACAACATGCAGAGAAATATATCGAGATGTCCAAGGGGAAAAAAAGGAAAGGATGAGTGAGGGAGAACAGTACTTCCTAAACTTCCTCTCTTTGGGGTACACAGAGAAAAGATTATTTGTGGTACACAGAGAAAAGATTATTTATAGAACATATTTAGGTATGTAAGTGATTAGCCAGGAATCTGGAGACAACATGCATTGTTATCCTCACACACTTACACACTTATAACCCACATCCAGTGGGAAGCTGCAGGAAGATGGTCTCAACCTAAAGAGACAACAGAAAAAGTTGTGATCAGAGGCAGAAATAGATACAAGAGACAGGAGACTACTTAGAATAAGGAAGGCCAGAGTGAGCTTCCAGAGGGCTGATCCTGGAGGGAGAGTAGGCTAAGCAGTGAACAGCTGAGGATGCTTTGGAATTTCATCCCCCCCAAACTCCCCTATTTACTGTTCTTAAAGGAGAATATGTGTCATCTCAGGAAAACGTAAGAATAAGTAAGGATGCAGGAGCAGCACATAGAAAGAAAGGAGATGCCAAGGCACTGGGGAGGTCTTGGACTTCCTCATAAATGGGGTCCTCCATCCCATCACTCCCACCATCTCAGGCAGCAGCCATCCAGGCACAGGAAATGGAGAGGGGAGGAAGTAAAGGAACTGGAGTGTTGGCTTTCAGGGTATTGATTCAGGCTGCTACCTACCTTCTTTCCTCCCCGGGGCCACACTGGACCCAGGAGGCCTCCAGCTGCAGGAACATGTCATGGTTTCTGGGAACCGTGGCTCAGAAGATCTATAGGAGAGAGCACAAGGGTATCAGGATGTCCACTCAGTATTAGGAGCCCACCAGGAGTGGGAGGCCTGTGGCCGAGTCTCATGGTCCTGGGGAGGTGTCTGGGATTCCTCCAGGCCCATTTGGGAACTCTGGGATGTTTTCAGATCTTGTGTGCAGCCCTTCCAGCTTGCTCCAGTGTCCCAGACAGGCTTCCCTGTCCTCACCACTTGCCTCTCCCACTCAGCCCCAGGCATGGGTCTAAAGGGGGCCCTGGCAACTCACATTAAGGGACAAAATAACGCCAGCCACTTCACATGTGTCTTTGCCACAAATAAATGGCTGCTTAATAAAAGTCAGACCATCCTAGGAAGGAATCTTTAAGGGCAGGGCATCAGAGATCTGGGTCAAGGCAGCATTTGAGATGAGGGGGCAATTTCTTGGCAATGGCAGGAGCTTTCCCAGGCCCCTGAAATCCCAGCCATGGCAACTTCTCATGCCCTTCCTTCCCCAGTGTCCAGGTTGCCACAAAGAGCCAGGATTCCAGGAAGGCACAAACACAGCTCCCTGGGCTCAGTGGGGGCACAACAGCCTGGTCTGAATAGGAGGCCTGGGCTAGGTTATGTAGAGGCCCCTTCTTCTGGAGAGTTCTGCACCCAGGAACTACATGGAGAAGTGGATGCTTTGCAGGCCAACTGCCAGTACACATTCAGAACCCTGCCAGGCTGTCCTGGAAACCCCAACAGGAGCAACTGTCACTGGGTGGGGAGGGGGAGGGGCTCACAACCTGATCAGTCCCTGGCCCTCCCCACTGGAACTTCCACTCACTTCCTGCCCTCCTGGGGGACGCAGCAGCTCTGAGATCTGGAGGGAGGCACCTCATGGTTCCCAGCTCTTCTAGAAGGATGCAAAAGTTCAAGCTTGGGGGACCATACAAACAGTTTTCTTCCATTAGTAGATTCTTAAAAGGTACTTGTACAGAGAGCTAGACACAGTTATACAGTATATAGGGTGGCAGTGTCTACCACAGCAGTCTACAGCAAGGTGAAGATGGATGTGCAGTGGTAGATTCCAGGGCCACCAATGAGTTCCCCGGCAGTCACTGAGTCTGAGCCCTTGGGCAACTGGAGGAGGCCAAAGGGAAGAGGGACAGGGCAGTTGCTGGGGTGGCAAGGACGTCGGGCCTTGTCTATCAAGTCCTGCTCTCCCATGTACGCCACCATTTCCTGACCTGAGTCTCAGTTTTTATGAAGGAAAATAGGCCATCAAGAAGGAAAGGAGAATCCTGAGGGCAAAGTGTCTAGGGTGGATGGAGAGGATGGGGGAAGAAACAGAGGTCAAATGAGAACAACAGACAGGAGAGAATTCTTGGTGAGACAGGGGCGGGGAGGCTAAAAGTGAGGGGAAATGATTCCAAGCGAAGAATCAAGAAAGGTAGGGGCAGGGCAGAGCAGAGGAGGCCTGGGAGAGGTGGACTTGGGAGACAGAGGTAGCAAGGGCTGAAATGCAGAAGTCGTCAGCTGGACTGGCCGGAGTTGGCAGGGTAACTCCGGGACCTTCTTATTGCGGTTTGTCACTGAGAAGGTGGCAGGTAGAGGCAGAAAGAAGAGGGCCAACCGAGGCAGGACAGAAAGCCCAAAGTGCCCTTATTTTTTTGTCCCCTATCCCTTCTTCCCAGCCCTTCCAGAAATCCAACCCTGGATACAAGGGAAGGTGGAGTGGAAGGGTGAGGTCTGGGTACCCTACCCAGAAGGAAATTATAACAGGAATCAGTTGACTGACCAGGAAATGCCCCTCTAATGGTGGAGAGTTAAGCATCCGGTATGGAGCACAGAGGGAGGGGGAAGGCTCAGGCTTTCCCGGACTCCTCAAACAACAACAACAGGCACTCTTCCAGGGAAGCTCCTGAGGGAGCCCAGGGGTGAGGGAGGCTCAGAAATGGCTCCCAGGAGGAGAGATGGGGCTGCCGGCTCTGGGAGGCCACCTGAAGCCTCGTGGGCCCAGGCAAGCAAGGAATATGTGGAGAGAGAAGTGTCAAGATCTTTCTCCCCATCCCCAACAGCCCTGTGCAGCTGTTCAAAAAACCCTGGTATGAGCAGCTGCAACTTTTCCTTCCTCTGGCCCCGAGGGCCCAGGAAAACTGCTGCCCATCTCTGCTGTCTCCAGTGCCCTCGGTTGAGACACAGCCATGACCAGCAAAAGAAACTGAAATCAGACATCTGGGTTATATGTGGTCTAGAGGATAAAGAATGGCTCCCAATGTTGCTCACATGTTGTGGACTCAGGAAGAGAGGAGTTTGTGGGGAGGTCCCTTCAGGAATCTGTCCCAGTAAACCAGCTCTCAAGGGCCCAACTGTCAGGCATCAGGGCAGCACTGGTTTTCTGTCCAGGGCATCTCTCATTTCCCTTTCCATCTTCCTGTTGCCATCCTCTTCTGCTATTTGTTCAGGAATTCACCCATCTGTAAGCTCATAGCTTTATCAAATATTTGTTGAGCTTTGCTAGGCAGTAGGGATACAAAGATGAATGAGACACAGTTCTTGTGTTCTTGTGTTCAAGTACCATCCTTCATGGTGAGAAAGGGCAGATTGACACGCTGAGAAAAAAAGCAGAAATACAAGGCTCAAGCTGGTGGCTCAGATACACATACCCCTTAGTGCCTGCCTACTATTGAGAGAGACTTGACATTCAAAAAGTGTTCAGGAAAGTCCAATCAGTCTGGAAATACTGAGTGTTCCCTGTGACCAAGCAGATAGGAAGTTGGAAGCTAGAAAATTCTTTGCCCACTCAGGAATTTGTAGTTTAAAAGAAAAACACACTCATATTATCAGGGACCCTATCTTGAGCAGCGCTGATGTTGGGGAAACGAAAACTTGGCAGGGACTTTAGATGCAAAGGGAAGGGCCTCCGCGCAGCCACTGAAAATGCCCTTTAATGCCAGAGACTCCAACTTCGTAAGGGGTTCTGAAGGTGTCATATGAGCTTATCAGGGACAAAAGTCAGAGGTTTCCTGAGACTAGCACAGGACTGAGGGAGGAAAAGCAGGGAAGTCCTTAAAATCTAGGCTTGTTACCCCTTGGTGTGTGAAGGATGGAGGGCCAGGGATTAGTCCCAAGAAGATGGTGACCACCCAGATGGTCAATAAAAGTTTTGACAGGCTCCTGGAGAGGGCCAGATAGAGGTGGGATAGAGTCGGAGTATCACTAAGACGTTGTTTGCTTGTTAAATAAACAGGGCTGGGTGGTGGCGGGGGAAAGAGGAAGGTGTCTCAGCTGGAGCGAGGTGGGGCCTGTGTCCCCCCTGCTGCCCCAACATTGACCATCATGTCTAGGAAATGGGTCCAAACTGAGGGCTATTTGATCTGTTCCAAATACCCATAGGACTCCAGGCTCTGGAAACAGAGATGGACAGAATTTTAAAAAGTAAAAACACTTTTTTACTTTCTCAAGAGGACCAGAGTCAGAGTGAAATTAGGACAAGGAGCCAAGTGCAGAATGAGCCGGCTGCATGGACCTTGCCCAAAGAGACCAGAACTTGAGGGCTTCAGCACACTCAGGGTGGAGGCAGTGGCCAGGAGAAGGCTGGGTGGCCGAGAGGACCGGACGGTGTATCTGGAAAGAGATTTTTTTTCCCCCTGGGAGCAGGAACACAGGGATAGGTAGGGGTGCAGAGGTACTGTCTACCCTTTCTCCCTCCACTCCTAACTCTGGGACACATCTCTCTTGGGGCACAATACAAGTGCCGAGAAAAAGAAGAAACCCAAGTGAGAGGCTGTGAGACAAGGGTGGTGCAGCCACAGGCCTCCCTTGGAAAAAAGCTTATGCCTGGTCTGCATGAGTAATACTTCTGGGACTTGTGCCCTGGACCAGTCCTGAGCCTCTGGGGGCCATGATGGAGTGTGTTTTCAATGCCCCACCCAGCCCTGTCCACGTGTCCTTGGTAGGATTGTTTGTGCTTCTCGCCTCACTGTCAGAGGAGGTCTTGCCCTAACTCTCCCCACCTGAAGGGCATGTCACCAACTTTGAGGAGAAAATGCTGGCAGCTTTTCTTTCATTTTTTTAAAAACTCATAACTATCCACATCTTAATTATAACTGGTTTCTCAATGAAAGAAGCATGACTGGATAGTTGATGTCAAAAAGAGAGGACTGTTTGAGGTGGCTGAAGAAGGATATGGATTTCCTCAGAAACAGGATCCCAGTTTCCCCTCAGCCCCCAGAATACCCCCTCCTTCCTCCCCTGGAGCTCAGGCAGCCCCGAGAACCTCTGTTCTGAGCAGGTACTTAGGGACACTGGCTCAGCCCAAGGCAAACAGTCTAGGAAAGGGGCAGCCCTTCCTCTGGGGAGGGACTGGGCCATTCTGTGCCCAGAAACTACATGGAATAAGCAGTTGCGGTATATGTGCTAGAATCTGGACACCAGGTGCCTCTGCTTTGGAGAGTCAATGTGACCATATGACCCTGTCTGCACCCTCATGCTTCATTCCTCTGACCCCACAGGGTGGAAGTCTGACTGGCGGAGTGAAGCTTCTCAGGTCTTCTTGCCAGAGAACTCTGTGGACCACGGGTCCTTAGAGACTAGAGCTGCGAGATGGTCCAAGCTCCACCATGGCCATTGTGGCTGAGAATGGGATCCCGGGATAAGATTTGGGCACTCAAAAATATGGTCAGATTGGCTGGGCTCGGTGGCTCAGCCTGTAATCCCAGCACTTTGCGGGGGAAAAAGGTCAAATCCCACAAACCTCAAGATAGGTCAAAGCTGCAGCCTGGAGCAGGGGTTAGGCTAAGGATTATTTTTCTTCAGCCTGGCTGCCAGGGTGGTTTTCTCTGGATCGGCTGCTTTAGGAGACATGCTGCTTTTGGTCAGTTTGGACTCCAACAATTTGCCACACGTGACTCAACTGAGTATGTGGTAGGAAAGAAGCCTTGCTTGCCTGATTTTTTTTCCGTTATTTTACCACACCCCACAGCCATTTCTTCATTCACTGATGTTCACCAAACGGCTATGAACTTGAACTTGATGCCAGGGATATAGCAGTAAGCAGGACATTACAAGCTGCTCACCCAATCCTGGGAAAGACATAGTTGTAAGATCAGGGGAACACGTGGTGCTGGTCACATATATTCACTTGGCTTTCTTTAGACCTCAGACATCAAGACCCATGAACTTTCTTCTATATTGCCTCATAGGGAACTAAAGTCACTTTAGATTATAATGGTAGCTAAAATGCCACCGGAGAACCACTTCAATTAGAAAATATTTGGGGAGCATCAAGCAGTGAGCAGGGCCTCTGCCCATCAAGATCTCAGTTTTAAAGGAGATGCTACTTTGGATGTCCAAATTTCCATCTGCCATTTATTCTATACTAGTATTTTAGGGACCAGGAGACATCTTTGGGGTTACATGTCCAATGGAGAATATCCCAAAATGCTAGAGATTCTTAGGTTTATAAGGCATTCTGAGGGTAGCACATAGACTTATCAGGGACAAGAGTCAGAGACTTCCCAAGACCAGCACAAGACTGGGAAGGGAGAACAAGGAAACCCCCAAGATCTATGCTTTGGGGATATCAGTGCTCACAGGGGTTGGGGCTATGTCTGGAAGCTGTCTCCTTGGACCTCTTTGTCTCCCAGTTGAAGGGCAGAGGTCCAGTGGCTTGTCCCACAGGATGGTGACAAACCAGATGGTGGTCAGTGGAAGTCTTGAGGGTCTCCTGGAGGGGCCAGGAAGAGGTGGGGTAAGGTTGCAGTCTCACCAAGATAGTGCTTTCTCACTATCAGAAATACTACCTGAGAAATTATTAAATGGTAAGTTTTATTTTGTGTATATTAACACAACTTTTTAAGATATGGTATAACAAGGAAGGGAGAAAGATGTCCTCCTCTCAGCTTTGAGGATGGATAGGAGTGAATGGGACTTGACCTGAGTCCCCCCTACTGTCACTGTCTTTAAAAGATACCAACCCATTCTTTTCTGAGAAAAGAATGCAAGAGGGAAGGAGGTTTGGTCTGAAGATACGAAAGATAGACAAAAGCTCTGTGGTTAAGTTTGCAGACAGAGACAGAGAAGGAGAGAAAGTTACTCAGAAAAAGCAAGAATGATGGTAGAAGATAATGAATATATGATCAGAGACAAGAACCAAAACAGTATAGATGGGAGCAAGGCTCCTGGAGTAGCAAAGATCTCCAACCACGGGGAGAGAAGAGACCAAGGGGAGAAGCTGACCACCCTCTGCCCCAGGTTGGTAGCTCTCCAGTCAATTTCTTCTGAATTCCATGGTTCAAAGAGATAGAAACTGATTAATGAGGAATTTTCAGGGAGGAAGGAAAAGAGCCGGGCAAGCTTCTCCTGGGATGGGACCAACATGATTCTGTGTGATTTAGAAATGTGTAGGTCCTTACCTTCTATGGAGTGGTTCATCTCCTTGGCTACCAATTGTCTTGCTACCTTTTGGCCTGGAGTAGGGCCCAAATTAACTAAGAAGACTGAAGAGAAGAGAGAAAGAAATCAAGAGTAGAGACCTGGCTGGGCGTGACATGGCCACTATCATCTCTGAGTCAAGCAACTCCCCAGCCCCATCTATAGGAATCCTTAGTGGAGATGGTATATAGATGGAGGCAGCAGCAGAGTGCAAGGGAGAGGCCCTTGGTCTTTGGCAGCCCAGTCCCTGCTGCTGCTCTCTTTAGCTGCCATTCTGAAGCCAGAGACCCACAGTCCTGCCTTGCAGGCTGTGAGTGGCCTTTGGATAAAGCTCATCTTCAGCCTGGATGTGCTGGGTGCCAGCCCCATGTTCATCTGGAAAGTCTCCTTCCTTCCTTCCTTTCTCCTGCCTGACTCTCTTTTTCAAAGAGCCTTAAGAAAGCATGTTTTCTCTCTCTCCGCTCACAAACTCCTATCTCAGTGTTTATGCATATATAGTGCTAAGTGCCCTCTTTCTCAGAAGCAGAAGGATGATGGCATATGGATGGATTTCTTCCCCAGAGAAAGTTTATCCTGGTAGCAGACATTCCTTAACAAAATGAAAAAGATACAGACAGGGTCAGGAACCAGATACTTTTCAGCAAGTGGGTGGTTATTCACAGTCAGATGATTTCCTGACTTCATGAAAGCCCAGCCCGGAATCTTTCTCTCTTTGCTGTACCCTTCTAAAGCCCAGGAAGACTTGAGGAGTCAAGAGCTAAGGAAACCTAAATAGGTCCCAGGCACAACTTTCTTAGGAGGAAAATAGCCTAAAATGCTGAGCCTGGAAATGAAGATTCAGAGAAGCAAAGGATTGCTTAGGAAACGCCCAAATCACCCTTAATGAGATAAGCAAGGTACCCTGACCTGGGTCTTGGGGCTGGAACTGCTCATTAGTCTAATTCTAACAGTCTTTTCCTTCATCAGTGGCCTCTGAATCCAACTAACCTGGAGAGATATGTTCCTCTAGGACAGCCTGTACATCCCTTTGATGAATGTACTATAAGTTAGAAAAGGATTCAGGTCCTGGCCATACGAGAATATCCTGCCTTTAATAAGCTCATGTTCTGAGAGTGCATATGTGTGGCCAAGGGTATAATCGTGCAACCCCATGTTAAGTACAATATAATGTCCCCCATACACGAGACTTAGGAGAATCCATATTCATCGAACCATCCCTAGTTAAAAGACTGCAAGCCCTGGCAACTTCTTCAATGGAAATGTTACTGGGATAAGGGGTGCTCCTCCTGGTGGGGGAGATGGGTCAATGACAGGATTCTTATGTTTACCTTTGGAAAGAATTGACAAATAGACGCACTGAGAAGCAGGATAAGCAAGTAGCCTTATTAAGCAAAGAATAGTACACTCTCAAGAGGGGAGTAGGCAGAAACAGCCTACAAAAGCTCCTATTTTTGATGCTATTGGTGAACTATAACTTTCTTTCTTAGAGGTGCTGAGGGGAGGCTTTTGGGGTGGCCTTTTCCTAGAAATGGGTGGTCTTAGGGCTGGGTTACTACTGCTACTCCCTCAAGGCAAATGGGGGAGCAGACCTTGTAGGGTCATATCTGTACAGTCATGGCATCAGGTGTATGATGGGAGTGGGAGGTTTTCCTAGGATAATTTTATGCTAATAATATTATAATGAAGATAAAAATAGGCCATGATTATTTTAGGTTAACCTTGGCTATTGATGCGAATGCTCCAGGTGGGCTTTAAGCTAGTTCCTGCCAGAGCTGTAGGTTGTTTTGCCCTCCCTGGAACATCCATGGCCCTTTTTTGCCTCATGGCCCCAATTTTGTCACCCTGTAGACAATTTTTCTTAAGTGTTTTTAAGCACAGACCAACACATAGGCAGTAGAAACATCCTGCAACAAGGCAAAATGCAGAAAGGAGGAGCAGAGAAGAGAAGCGGAGTCTTAGAGAAGAGATGGGGGTGAGAGAAATTGCTGGGAGGGGCAGAGAGGGGTGTGAGGCCAGGGAACAGAGCTCTGGAAAAAGAACTCTGATGGAAATGAAAGGCCATGACAGCCAGGCACCTGGGAAGAAATCACTGTCTGACATGCCTGTTTCTCCTCCTGATTCTCAGCATGAGTTTTTTTTAAATGGAGGAACTTACATAGAATAAGCTGCCCCAAGATGCTGCCTGGAGAAAGAGGGCATTTTGCCAAAGGGAGGGATTGCTACTGACTAGCCCCCACTTCACACTCTGGAATGTGTGTGTAGGTTGGAGGGGAAGTAGTGGGGCAGAAAGGGAGGGCTTTGTTTGGGAAAGTGGTTAATGGTTAAAGGAATGCAAGTCCCTATGGGCCCAGCTGCTAGGCATATATCCCCTGGGCTGTTCCCTAGAGGTCTTCATCCTTATTTGGTTCTCAGCCAAGTCTTATCCCAGACTGGGCATTGAAACAAATTAAATTGACCTAGACCCACAAACTTTCCCTTCAAAATAGGCATTCCCAAAACAAATGGAATGGGCCCGGGCCCTCTTGCCCCTATGAAGAGCAATAGTAATTAGGGCTGACCTAGAGTTCCCCTCACTCTTGGAAGGGATGTACATCCAACCAAGAAGCAGCGTTAGCTATCTGCCCTAACATGAGACAAAGAATGGCTTTCAAGCCATAGTTTGGGCATAACTTCATTTCTATGCTGTACAAAATCATCCCTTGGCCTATTGGTAAACCTCTTTTAAGAAGCACAAGGCTAACTTAGGTTGTTGAGAAGTGTACATTGCTCTGGTGGTCTTAACCAACAATTAGGCTTTTATCTTATTCTTATCTTTGCTTGAGATTATTCTCCTCTTCCTGGCCCTTGGCTTTGATCATTCCCAATTCATTCCCAGCTGACTCCTTTGGATTGAGTCTTGTGGCAGAACTTCACTCTCATCGAGGCTTTGGCACCATTCAGCTACTCTGTGGTTCTCTGGGAGTACCACATCTCTGACTAATGAGACTTAGTGCTGCAAATGAGAATGCCTATTTTGAAGGGAGCATTTGTGGACTCTGTTATTTTTCACAAGTATTTTTTTTAACCTTTAAATTTAATACTTTTTGCCAAGGTCTCAAGGGATTTGTCTTGATCTGTAGTTTTGGCTACACTTGCTTGGGAGGGTATGATTTGGGACTTCTGAGTGCCTGGAATCTGTTAGACTTACTAGGTTGCAAATGCTCTGACATTCTGAAACTATCACTTATCTGACAAGCTAATGCCCAATGCCTTCTAGAGCTCGTGGATTTGTTTTCTGCCTTCTTCCCACCCTTATCTGGACCTTTCCATCCTGGATTCTTTACCATTTCTGCCCCCAGGGGTCCTGCATATTCCCTTGTCACATATATGCATAAAACACCTTACAAACTGGATATTAATATTTTAATGTCATTCAAAACATATCCATGGAAACTCAAGTGCAAATCAGATACTCTAAAAAGTCTTGGGGATATAGCAATGAGTTAGAAACAGTGTCTTTTCCTCTAAAAGCAACTTGTAAAATAGTGTCCAGTACCTCTCAAGACATTAGAAGTGAGGTTGAGTTTGTAAGTTAAAATAAGGAGTCAATGTCTTGGATGGCAAATGGAAGAAATCTTGAAGCCCTAGTCCATGAATGGCTCAGTCTCAGTTTCTGAGGTTGAGGCACTCCCATAGAATGAGCCCTCAAAAGTTGCCTAAGAGACCAAAAGTGGGCATTTTTAAAAAGGGAAGGGTTGGATTTAAGGAGATCCTGGGAAAAAACCTGCTGACAAAGTAGATACTTCCTGGACCAAGTCAACCTTTCTGGATGTGGTTCTAATAATGTGATCCATAGTTGGGGAGGGAAATCATATTATCAGAGTTTCCAGCTGGAAAACAGAGCCCGGTGAGGACAGCATTAGAAGAACTGATTTCATAAACATATCTGTTCACCAAAGGATAAGTATTGGAAAAGAGAAGGAAGAGTGATCAAAAAAAAAAAAAAAAAAAAAAAAATGCAAGGCCAGAAGGGACAAGGGGATGGAGCACCAACTTTAGGGTACAAGATTATTTCCCACCTCTCCCAGTCCATAAGCTACTTTGTTGGTGCTTACCCTGGGGATAGTCAGTGATGTTCAGTCCAACCCCTGCTTCACAACCCCACCTGAGCACAAGCTCTGTGAACTGTCTATCCTATAAAAGAAAAAGTCTAAATGGATGAGCTACAATGTCCCCACCAGAGAAAAAGAATCTGGTGGGTACAGAGAGTTATACAGAAAGATGCATAGAGATGCAGAAAGAGAACAAGATATAGAGATTAAATAATAGAGTTACAACAGAAGTGTAAGGTCAAAATCTCAGCAGTGCCTCCAAAATATTAGATCAGACCACTGAGTCTGGTATGCAATGCGGTGCTGCACAAAAGATGCAAAGAATTGCACAGAAGTTAAATTTAAGAGTTTAACGAAAACAATGGCCAATGGCTGCTTGAGTTTTGAATGCTTTTTTTTTTCTTTTGAGTTGGAGTCTCACTGTATCGCCAAGGCTGGAGTGCAGTGGCACTCTCATGGCCACCGCAGCCTCAACCTGCTGGGCTCAGGTTATCCTTTCACCTCAGCCTTCCAAGTAGCTGGAACCACAGGCATGTGCCACCATGACTGGTTGATTTTTTTATTTATTGTAGAGATGAGGTCTCACCATGTTGCTCAGGCTGGTCTCAAACCCCTGAACTCAGGTAATCCTCTAATCCTCTCACCTCTGCCTCCCAAAGTACTGGGATTACTGGTGTGAGTCACTCTTGCCTGGCTAGTTGAATGACATAGGCAGGTAGTAAAGGTGATTGGGTGGTGGTCTTTTACACGTCATCATGAATGGGAGAGGTGAACACAGATACTGACATCAGGTAATGGACGGCAGATGAGTAAGTTATTCACATTAATGTAGCCAAGATGATGTCATCTGTCTGTGTCATGAAGGTCACAAAGGGTTGATTGGGTTAACTTTGTTCTTATGGGTGGAGGCAAATACTTAGAATAGAAAAGTGAATTAGTACAAAACAAGCTGAGGAGGGGTTGTAAAACAATTATCTCTAGCTACCTCTGAGAAACTGGTTCTGTCCTTGGCTAGTGATTAAAGGGTAAATTAAAGTGAACTGCAAACATGACAGAGTTAAACCATGTTAAAATGGCTGCTCTTTGGCTGTAATGACTCCATCTTGGGCTTTCAAGCAGAAAATAACAAAAGAATTGGAAGCATACCCTGAGAGAGCACAGAGCAGTGAGGGGAAAAGAAGAAGAAGAACAGTATTCACAAAAACTGAGCAGATATCAGAAACAGAGGTACTTTTATCAGAGACCTGGAGGGATTCAGAGAGGGCCCAGGGACAGAAGTGGACTCTGGTCACAGTATCCTGTCCCACTGAAGCCAGTACCCCAAGCATGCTCAGACTTCTCCCTGAACATCCACAGCTTCAGCACAAAAACAAAGGAAAAGAGAAAAGCACCTAGAAAGGGCCAGGAAGAGGAAATGCAAATATAAGGCAGATGAAGGAAACATTTGAAGAAATATGGGAGGGAGTGGGGATTCTGGCCTTTGGTGTGGAGGCCAGAAAGATACTTAAAGGGCTAGAAATGTGCCCCACAATCATCACAAACCCCCACGCCCAGGCTTTCTCCTAGTATACATGAAAGCAAATGGGAAAAAGTGTGGTTGGATGAGATCAGATAGCTTGGGGCTAGTTAACTTATACCTTCAACTTTTGAAATAAATTATGAAAACTCAGTGCTGACACCCCTTCAGATGTATTCAGATGCTACTCAAGATCCAGGTCTCCCCATTGCCTTCTGCCCTAGGTTAGGGCATGAGGGAGTATCTAGTGGACATCAGTGATGTGCTCCTGAACTCGGGGAATTTTTCTCACCTTGGGTCAGTAAGGAAATGATATGGCATCATTAGCAATCTCATTGACCTTTAGCCTGGTATAAAGCCCCTATCATGTGTTCTGATTGCTGATGAGAGCCAGTACTTTTGCTCATTCCATCTGATCATGTTCTGATGGCAGCCATAGAGAAGGGGGAACAGCTGAAGTCAGAAGATTCTTCTGAGTGTTGATCAAGTCCTCAAAGCAAGAGCACTGAAATACTGGGGGCTATTTATTCTTGACTCTTCAGTCTTAATGCAGTGACCACAGAGAAGAGTTTCTCATAGTAGAGGCTTATTGTGGTTGCTTTGCCATCATCCAAGATAGGGACATTTCAATGCATATCCACTGAGTATTTAGTAAGTCATGTGAGGATGCCTGCTTTCTCGGGAATTTTAGCTAAAACATTGTTTGATGCGAAATTCAATTGTAGATTCATTCAACTATTGAGTTGGGGAGATAGAAGCCACAAAATATCTTGTATTGCTTGAAAAAATGGAACTGTTACAATTCAGGTGAATAATCAAAGGCCCAATGAATACGTGAGGACCAAATTTTCCTTCGGCTGGATTTCAATCCATTTATTGCAAGAGACATGTTCCTTTGTAAGACTCATCACAGTGCAGACATAGAGTTAGAGAGAACTTACAGCAGTCTTGGGACTTTTCAAATAAACTCTTCTAGCTTTAGGATTCATGACCTAAAAAAAACCACTCTTGGTACTCATTTACTTGTTTCTCTTCTTTGTCTTCAGATCCTCTTATCCTTCCTTCATGCTTTAGTCAGCTCTCTGCTCTGACTTATTTAATAGCTGCATGAAAATGTTTTAGAATTCTTTATCTAATGTCATTAATGAAAATCTTTTTACTTAATACTTACTGAGTTTTATCTTATGCTAGACTTCCAATAGTGTTGAGAATTCACATTCATTTGAGAGTTTAGTTTGCTTTCAACAATTGAGAAAAATCACTATTGAGAGGGGAAGAATGGACTGCAGAAATGGGGGCTGGAGTCAGCAGGTGGGCAGGGTGTCCTTGAAGGAGTCATCCTAATGGGAATTTACAGACAACAGTGGGATTCAAGAAAAAGACAGTGAGTGATTTCTTGCTGTTCCCAGCTGGATAATAAAGAGCCAAATGCTGAGGATGGTGACGTTTGATCCCTCCAGATGTCATTTGTCTCATAGCTAGTGTTTTGCATTGAGCAGGTCTATGGAAACCTATCCCCAAGAGTTTGAGAAAGCTGAGAGGCCGAAGAAAGAGGCTGACATATCCAGTTTCTTATGAAGAAATATTCGATAGGACTTAAGAACAGAAGCCTGTCTGTGTCTTAGGTGGGGATAAGACAAGATGGTGGATCCCCACACTATTACCCTCCAGTCCCAGGGCTTATCTACTACAGGGAAAGCGTGATTCAGAAAGGATGTATAGGATAATTGAAGTTCAAAAACATCAAGATTGTTTGACCTAAGGGCAAGATTTATGGTAAGTACCTGCTATTATGCAAGGAACAATAGATAAACAGGAAATCTTAAGAAGCCTTCCCAGAACTGAGGTTAATCAGAAGTCATTATGACAAATTAACATCCAAGGTGGAGTTGCTTTGACCTCCTCAGCCAGTAGTGGGAGGGTTGGAGGGGAGGGGCTGGGGCACAGGTAAGAGAGTGGGGAAGCTGGATTTCTAGATTGTTTTCTAGGGCAGGGTAATTCTAGCTGAACCAGTTGTCCTTTGGTTGGCAAAATGGTGTCCTGTCTTTTTTCCTTTGATTCACCCCCTTGGCCAGTTCAGGCTCCAACCATTTCTACTTGTATAAAAAATATATGAGACAAACATGAGACAAACACTCAGATCTTGACTTTAACAAACTAGAAAGAAAGAAATGGAGAGACAGACAAGTAAATTTTTAAAAATGTCGAGCCATTGCCATTGAGGCCAGGCCATGTTACCTGGCTTTGGCCCCCTCCCCTACCTCAGAAAGATGAATCTCCTCTTTCTTTCTCTTTTTTTAATTTAGTTTTTAAACACAGTATATTTCCTAATCTAAAAAAAAATTCAAGAAAGTCAAATGTAGAGATATGATGACAAAAAGAGAGAGCTACTTAAAGTAAGAAGACTATAGATGGAGCAAGAAAAAAAGGAAGTGGAAGGAAATGTGATTAGTGTTGTACCCCAAAGTCCTGAATCCAAGAGACCACCAGAGAGCCAAGTCCACAGCAATCACACGAGGGTCTTTATTCAGGCTCGAGTCTGGACTCACGCTTGAAAACGACACAGCAAGTTCAGGAACGAAAGCCCTGCCCTAGTACAGCAAGCAGTTTATATACACAGTTACAAGGGAGGGGCTGGATGTGACCAGTTTTCCCTAGGCTTGAAACATTAGCCAATCAGAGGAGGGCATGACGGGGCGGGCTTTGGCTTAATGGGCAGGGCGGATTAGGTTAAGCCATCTGGAATGTTAGATACCGGAGGTGCTCATAAAACCTGTTTACTTGAGGGGGTCCGAGCCCGCGAAAACATGTTTACCAGAAGCAAAATTAATACAAAGTTCCCCACTGGAGGGGCTTTTACACTTACTCTGTGCCAGCAGGGGTTACAGAAGCAGAATAAGCAAGTTAATCCTATGTGGGTCAAACAAAAACTTAGCAGAGTTCTAAGTATAAACACTGCAAACAATTTTTCTCAGAGTTTCCATGACTTCTGAACCTCTCAAGGGCACGGACAGGGTGAGGGTGAGATGAATGAGGGTGAGAGGGAGAGGCGCAGCAGAGAGGGGCGCAGCACCGCCGGAGCCGGCAAGTCGGCGGTGCCACGCTGGCAACCCAGAGATCCGAGCAATTGCAAAGAATTGCAACACACAAAAGGGAGGGGGAAGGATATGATTTATTTCAGAAGAGTTCGACCCCACAGACAGGGAGCAGGCCCACACTCTAGGTGAGTGTGGTGCCCTAGCCCCCGAAGCCCTGGCTTAAATCCTTTCCGTTGGAGATGTTGCAATCAGGTAGACGTGACTGCCCCGTGACTTCCTTATCGACCACCTGTGGATGTCTTGGAGAGCCTGTGACACAGAGACCCACTAATGTCCGCCCACATTATCATAGCCCCTAGAGAAGGGCGTGACAAGGATTCAAATGCTCCTGCACCTTCCCGAATGACATTCCTTAGAGCTCATGGAAGGTGCACCTCCCTTTATCTCCTAGGCATTCTGGGTGGGTAGCTTCAGGGATCCTTGGCTTCCCTGTAGATAGTGCCCAATGTACTGGAAGATCGAATCCCCACCTGCTTCCCCTTTGAGCGGTCATAACTTTTGTAATTACCAAGTTTCATGGTTTTTACAGTCCTTGCCCAAGGCATGATGTCTTAGGCCTTGTAAATTCCCTTTACTCTAGGCAAGCTTGATGGCCACTATGAGGTACCTCAGATACCTGGAAGTCTGTTTCTGAAGCGACAAAGTCGGCAAAGTTATTTATA